>CM062344.1:68341180-68641180 GCA_031216105.1 Dalbergia cultrata
ATTTACATATAAGAGCATTATCTAAAGCCTGGATTTACACAAATGACAAAAGAGCATTGGTTAATGTATGTTTTACATGCTAAAGCTAGATTGGCACAGTAATTGTTAATATGCTGTACTCGATAGTCGATACTAATTGGCAATTAGTATGCTAGTGACGGTGACGAGGCCTAATTTGGTCAATTACAATTAGTGTAGTATAAACCATATCGTTAATGACAGTGGAGGAAGCTGCATGATGAAACTATGCCACATCGAATTAAATCATATAAACTTGAAGTATCGAAGTTCCGAAACACAAATCCGACCCAATAAGTTTTGAAATAGATCAAGTTATGGAATGAAATTGGAATATGAACACTCGTAGCAAGACATATGCCAATGACACATACAAGTCATAATTGAGATCGGGATTTTCAATTTAAATTTTAGATGTCAACATTTAAAGTTAAATATATATATTGTTTTCAAATAAAAAGAAGGATTAATGTGGATACAAACTCATAATCCACTGTATCAGATGATTTTGTAGATCAAGACAAATAAATTTCCTTATCAAGTGAGTCATCGAAGACCAAGATACCAGAGCTGAAAACTAACGGGCTTCAACATAATTTGCAACTCCACTGAGAAACCATATAATAAGGGGGTGTGGGTTTAAATCCACCAGATATGATCAGAGATAACTTGCCCCCATCCCCCTTCCTAGATACGTGTGTGACAAAAAAAAAATGTGGAGAGACAAACAACAACAATACAAGGAACTTTTTTTCTTTTTTTGGTATTAGAAAAAGAGAAAAAAAGAAACTATAGTACAGAACATTTATCATAGTTTAGTTACCTAGTACAAACTGTAACCTCTTTCCAGGAAAGTAGCATAACTGCATAAGAAACCAAAAATGACTGAATAAAATCTCACCAGTCACCCTCCATGTTAACAAAACTTTACATTTCTTAAGGTCCTACACTCTTTTGAGATATAACCCCCTCAGATTCTGAATGTTATCAGAATTGCACCTAGGGGGACTTCTTTTTTGTTATGCCTGCGTCAGAGAGTTCAAAGCTAAAACAAACGGCAGTTAGTTAATGATTATTGATGGATCACACAGCAACCAAATTTACAAGGTAGGGTGGAGTGTGAAGAAGTTGAAGTCATGGTGGTACACATTGAGCTGTTTCAACCATGAGTCTGCAGCACTGTACAAGTAGGATATCCTTTCATAGTCACATGGCTCTGGATTTAACCAAAGGTCTTCTTGCATCTTGTATGTAGCTAGCCCAAAAGGAGGTAGAGATACGCAGCCACTGTCCCTTTTCTTGCATTTCGCTCCCAAAATACTTCCCCACCCGCTGGACCAACATATGTCTTTCTCTATGTTGATGTCATCGCACTCCATTGCGCAATCTGCTGACACATATAAGAACATAATGTTAAGCTTTGGGCAGGAATGAGATGAAGGCCAGCTTTGCAACAAATTACACGAAGAAAAATGTTATTTGGACATAGTTATTTGGCAGTCAAGCCGGAACTGAGAATTCATATATAAACGAGCGGAGAATTCAGGTACATGACTAATGAACCAAGTGAATATGGTGATATGTGATAATGGATGAAAAATGTGTCCACCCCATTCCCTAGTCATGGACCTGAGTTCCCTATTCATTTACAAACGAATCTTCGGGGTTGACATTGAAGTAACTATTTCCAAATAACAGTTCTGTTCTATGAATCAAACCACGGCCAAGAACCTTCAAGACTTCCCAAGTACCCCGAGGACCAAAAAAAAAAAAAAAAATCACTTTCTCCAGTTTCACTTTTGTGGCTCTTTTAGTATCTCAGCATAACTAGAAGTTGTGGACATAAAGTGATTTACAAGAAATTGAACACATGGTGAACCAAAAAGATTTCTAAGTAGCTCCTTTGTACAGTTAAAGATAGAGCTTATATACGATCAACGAAGGAATTTATCAGAAAGAAAAAATAGCTCAAGAAACCTGAGGGAATAGAACATGCATGTCGGCAAAGCAATGCTCATTGAAGCCCTTAATTTATTTAAACCTGAGTTATGAAACCATCCTATCCACCCTAACTGATCTTGATTAACACTAAACATGTACCATTGTAAGGGGACTCCTTGATTTACACAAAAAGATTCCCACTTCTGCAATCTGTTTCTGCTAGTTAGTTCAGAACACATGAAAGATATTGTGCCATTACGCTCCACCGCCTCCTCATAAGTATTAGCAACAACTACAAATGACTTGTTCTGTTTTTTTACTTCTCAGAAGGAAAACAAGAGTTATCATTTGTTAAGGGGGAAAAAGTAAAGCAAGATACCTTGGAAAGACGATGACAATGTATGGTAAGTGAGGAAGCATGCTTCCAAGTCCTTGTCATTTTTCCGACTTGGAATGGTATAAATTGGGTACCTATTCAATGATGAAGAGTCAGTATAGTATCTGTCTACTTGGAAACCAACAGACTAAAGAAAAAGATACAGAAATAACAGATCAGAAACTAGCAGGAGTTTTACCAAAGAAAAAAGGAACAAAATAATCCCTCCAATTTACGAATTTATGAAAAAAGAATGAGGAAAGCTAAGCTGAAGAGGACTTTTCTCTCTCCTATATATCATTGTTGCTAAAGACTTCATCTTGTTTATGAAATCACAAACACAGATCAATTTCGTTTTTTATTAAAATTAAGAGATCATATTGCCTTAGCGACAATTCAGAGTTCAAATGTAAAAAGAAGAAATAATGCTCACCATGAAACAGCCATCCAACTTGCCGGGGAAAGCTCCACACTCTTCAATGTCATTAACGCGGGATGGGTTCTAGCTAACTCAGGCACCTGAAACAAGAAACAATCAGAAGTGATGTAGTATGAGAGTGTAGCATAATATATCCATCTATATTACCACTGAATACAGGCGGTGAATAATGAATACTGGTTACTACTTAAGAATAAAAGGCTACCTTCTCCATAAGCGGAACCCTAGAGTAAGGTGGTGCCATCTCAGTGTACTGTAAGTAAAGGTCGCCAAGCTTATCCCTTGCTGACCATGAACCATCCTGGTCTGAGTTTGAATCCTCAGAAACAGCATCCCATGCTTTGCTCGAATTGTTACTTAGTGATCTAGATGAGTTATCACTACCACTATCATCACTCCAGGAATCACTTTCCAATTCAACTCCATCGCTATCCTCTCTTCGGTTCCTAGAAAATCGGAGGACAACTTAACACGAGTTTGTTGACACATTTAGTGCATGATTATACACTATACAACATTGTTTTGTACGTACCTAGAAGCTGCAACAGACTTGTTGGTGTAGATTTGGATGGCAGATAGATATGGAACATAGAATTGAATCACAGTATCACCATTCTCCAGCATCACAGGGGCACCAGCGCCATATGCACTCCATTCATAATAGCAGTCCCAAAGATCCTTCAGAGTGAAGTATTCAATTGTGTCCTTACCAAGAGGTTGCCACAAGCTATTTAGATCATTGAAGCAGCTCTGCAAAAAAAAAATATGATAAAAGAAAGAAAATTAAGGTAAAAAACTATATCTCTTTCTAAATTTGCACTAAAAGAGGAAAATGAGTCAATATTTAATCACACCAGCTCCAATGCAACTTTACTTTCAGTCCCCATCTGACTAGAAGTTAAAAGGTTTGTTACAACAGGACCAACAATGCAATGCTACCCATGAAAGAAATGAGACATTTTAAGGATTATAACTACATTTGTGTCAAATATTGCAAAAGAGATTACTTATAAGAAACAAAATCTGAATAGACACTCACTTTTTGGGTGTTAAAATATCATTACTCTTCATAAAATGCAAGAAACACACTCCTACTCTACTATGTTGCTTTAATTACGAAGTAGCAAAAGAAGTATGTAAGGCTAAGAGATATCACCAAAGATACAAGAAATTGCTAATTAAGTCATAACTCATAAGCAGCTATAAACAGTGACAACTTAAAAGCAAAAGTGGTAGCCTAGAACAAGCAAATGGGATAACCCAGTGGGGACAAATTTTTGTGGATAAGATGGAACAAAAATTGAATGATACCAACTACAGCAACATTTTTCATTGGACCACTGGTCAAAACTACTCAGACGTTGCGCCCACAGATGGAATGATCAATTTCAGAGTCACTTTGACACATGGGGTGAGGTGGATCCAGAAGAAACAAGTGGCATTTATCCTCTTGAAACCAAATTCAATGTTTTTATATCTTTAAAGTTAGGCCTTTGTCTTCCTATCCCACAGGCCTAGAAAAGAAGAAACCCTTATTTCTGTTCCAAATCAAATCAATTGTCATGAATTTTTCCCACAATCACTTTTGACTAATTAAAACATAAAAAAACGTGATTTTATGCCTTTATCACAAAAATTTGCGTGATGTTTTATCTCCTTCTCAGGGACTGGGCCACGACCGAAAATCATCAAATCCACAGTATTGGAATTTAAGGTAAAAAAAGAAAAGGCAATTAATAATTTTTTAAGAATAAAAAATGTAAGACTTTCTTCTCCCGCGATATGTATCGATCGTCTACTAAGAAAAGATTATGGTAGCCGCAATTAAATTAAAGTCTTACACGCAAAATATTCTGATCCTACCCGTCAATTGCGCATTAACTTTCCTTAAAAAGAAAAAATGAGAAGAATATTTGGGATAATGTCCCATTCAATAAAGAAATAAAAACAACAAATTTAGCAAACGTTTGTGTAAAGGTTCCCATCAAAGTTTATGAAAAAATTAATATTAATAATAAGTTTATTAAAAAAAAATAGTTTCCCATCAAACAATATATCTATATATATAGTTAATAGTTCATTGAACATTTCCTTATCGTTACTTTGGACAAGAGAACTTTGTCCAAATTAGAATAGATTGTGGCATTGTGATGTTTTCAACTGCAAACTGACATTACTTAGTAGTAAGACCATACTTTGATCTGGAATGAAATTTCATCAATGGATTAAAAAAAAAAAATCTACCTAATCTAAATCTATATCGTACTCTCTGACCATGTAAACTTTCTCGTAAGACGAGCTTGTGAAATATAACACGTGGAGGAAACTGTTTACAAAGGAATATTCCAGATCAAAATTCTGCGAAGGCCTATCATATTTAACGACACCGTTTGGCCCACCCTCATCAATCATTATAAATTTAACTTTTGTTAAAGTGTTAATATGGCCGAAGATTGAACCCCTCAACCCCACGGTCCCAAACCAGAAGAGAGAAAAGGAGTGGACAAACATATAGTATTAACGCAAATAATTACTACCGGGATCATAATTAACTTAAGAGTTTAATTTAAATATTAGTGGTTACCAAAAAAAGATCGATATTATTAGTTTAAAAATTGTTTACTATTAATCAATTATAGTGTTACTTTTTATATAACTTTTGAAATAATTGTAGTAAAATTTAAATATTTTCCTTACTATTGTAATATATAATTGAATAATAATATAGAATTCTTCTAAAATGACAATGCACATTGTAGAATTTTAAGATGAATCATGATTTATAGTTTCTTCTTTCTTTTTTTTTCTTGGTATATCCAAAGTGAATTCTAACTAATTCGAAAATTCTAGCAAGAATTTATTCTATATTTAAAACTCAAATCTAAAACCTTATTTAAAAAGAATAGATATCGAATCACTTGAATAAACAAGCATTTAATTATTAATAAATAATTTGGATAAGTAGGCATTTATTGACAACTGATTTTACATTAAATATAATGGCTTATTAAATATAATTGAAAGTAAATTAATTTTTTAATAAATCATTTTGGAAACAATCGTTTTAAATCTTTTTAACGAATAATTGTAATGATTTCTTAATTATTAAATAAAAAGGCATTTAATACTTTTAACGTTACCAAGATATTAATTGCAACTACTTTTATTAATTTATTATTAAATACTAGGTGATAAGGTAAAACATTAAAGAGATGTTTCTTTGATAGGGTAAGATATTTTTAATAGACAAATAATTTATATTGTTATTTAGCTTTTTTAATATTATTATTTAGTTATTGAATTCAACAAAGATTTATAAATATTTTTCAAGATAAATATGTACTCTTAATTTTAAATTAGTCATATTCAAAAGTATTTACATATCCTTAGTCAATTTAAAAGCTACGTGACAAAAATACTAAAAAATCTTGTATTAAAAATAAGTGAGTTCAAATCCAACAATTACTCAGTCACCACTCTCATCCGCATTTTATTAAATTTCCATACACTTAATGTAAAATTAAAATTTGTAGTTAAATATTCAATCAATTATTATTATATTATTTTAAAAATTAAATATGTATATAATAAAACGTGATTGATTTATGATGTAAAATATTGTATATCAATAATATTACAATTTTTTTAGAAAAAAAATCTCATCCGCTTTCTTTTAATAGTAAAATTTACATAAATTTAATGCACTCGAATTAGACGTATTACACAATAAATTATTTACATATTATAAGCTATCAATTTATTAATACAATTAAATAATAATAAATACTTTACTTAGTAATATTTTTATAATTTTGGTATCTTTGTATATACAATTTAATAACATCAAGTAATACCAAAACTTGCCCTTCTGAATAACATACCAGAAAATAAAATAAAATAAAATAATTGAAAACAAAAAGGTTACCTGAATAATTCTTGCATTTGATTAGTTGAGAACTGACAGTAAATTAAATTGCAAATGAAACAGATCCCTTACACCATTATCAGCATGTTTGATTTTGTTTTTATAAAATTAATTTTGACTAGAATTGATTTTGTTAAAATTAATTTTACTGAATTACTTTTGAGGTAAAATGACTTGCGTTTTATTATTTGATATGAAAAGTACTTGTGACAAAAATTGAACGAGTAAAAATCTTAAAAGTCATATATTTTCACTTTTAATAGAATTGATTTTAACCTCCGTAATCAGTTGTTGAATTTGACATGGTTGGAAAACCAAACATCATTAAAATGTGAAGGAATCGATTCTAACCCAGGAATCAATTTTCAGTTTTTTCACCCTTGCCAACCGCAAATCCAAACACACTGTATGACATTTAACCCCATTTTACAATTTCTTTATCCACTCTCCGCAGATTGATAGTTGGATTAGATACCAATCATTACAGAAAATTTATACTGTAGCAGGGAAGAAACATTGTAGCAAGCTTAAGAAAAAGAATTCAAAAGCTGCACTATAAGAACATAGACCGGTTGAAAAAAAGTAATAACATATAATATATTACATGCACTAAAAACTAATAAAATACAACAAAGGAACACAAAAGATTAATAAAATATGCAAAAATCAGAACATTCTTGTCGGATATGAACAAAGTCAAAGCAATTAAAATGTGTTCATCAAAATACAGAACCACCAACAATTTTCTGGTTTTTATTTCTTTTGTGATGAAAATAATAATAACATAAGAAAAACACACACCGTCCGGTGAATTGAAGAAGGGAGAAAGAAACAGAACAAAACGAAACGAAACGAAACGACTTGCAGTTTGGCACCATAATAAAGCATTGACACCAATAATAATTAAATAAAATAAAATAAAAAGTGAAAATTATACATTTAAAAAAAAAAAATTGAAGAAGAAGCTTACCTGAGGAAGAGTGTGTGAAGGAACAAGGGGAGTGACACATTGAAGAAAGCGTTCCAGGTTCGAAGGAGAATTTCCGGGGAAACACGAGGTGGTGGTGGTGGTGGAGGAGGACATCCTCGTCGATCAGAGATATTCCTGGGAAAGTGACGGAAAATTCCTCAACAACCCCACAAAGCCAGAAAAACAACTGAGCAAACAAAATGGTTTTTTTTTTTTTTTGGATATATAGGAAGCTCTCAAATCTCACTCATTATACTGAAGCACTAACAGAGGAGTAGTGTGTGTCTGTGTGAGTATGTCTTGTAAAGGACCCTATTTGGTAAATATAATTCATCACCTTTCCTTGATAGCTCATCTTTATCTAAAGGACCCAAACACAAACATAATCAAACCTTTTTATAGAGAGATTATTATTTAAAAAAAAAAAAGAAAAAAATATTACTACCTTTCCTTCTAGGGAGAGATTCGCATCATTCCACCAAATTTCATAAAAGTAGTGATTATCCAGAAAAATTTTAGGGGAAGGAAAAAAAAAAATTGGGGATCAAATGTGAGGAGGCATTGGTATAGTAGTCCTAATTGCAAAGGAGAGGAAAACAAATAATTAAACAGAGTAGGAGAGGGCTTTGACAAAGGAGTAACAACGAGACAAATTGCACCCCACTAAATGTCACAATATTTTAATAAAAAGTTAAAAACATTAAAATTTAATGTCTCTTCTGGGATGGAATTTTTTTTTTTTTTCAATGCCCCTAATTAATAAAGGTTGAAGATTTTGAAGAACCCCAATTGAAGATTTTGAGTTGAAGAAGGAAGTGGGAGAGTAAAGAGAGAGAGAGAGAGAGAGTGTGCAACGCTTTGTTGTTGTATGTTTTTTTATAAGAAAAGATGAAGAAAGAGAGAGAAGGAGTTAATTAGTCAGTTGCTTTATTAATTGTGGGCACAGAAGAAACGGTTTTTGGTAGATTTTTTTTCTTTGCTTTTCTTCTTCTTTGTTTTGGGGGTTTTTGTGTTTTGAGAAAGAGAGAAGAAGGAGAAGGGTGGAAGAAGGAAGAGATGCGGTGGTGCGAGGTGGTGGGGTGTGGGGACTAAGGAAGAGAGAGTTCGCTTCGCGCCTTCGCCGCGTGTGTCTGAGGTCGAAAAGTCTCTGAGTTGTGTTGTCAGTACATGTTTTGCTGTCTTGGTGATGATGGTCCCCTTCTACTTTTGGGCTTTTCTTCTTAATTTTTTGTACAATTTTTTCTTTTTGTGTTTTTATTTTTTATATATATTTTTTTCTTCTCCGAGTTTGAAATCTTTTATAGATAGATTCATTTGGTTCTAACATGAAACACGTGTCAAATAAGTTGTCCGACAAGGGCTTTTTTTCAAAAGCTTTAATTTTAATTTTAATATGTGTATATTATTAGGTTTAGACAATATCTTTATAGAATTTAAAAATATCAATTAGTTATGTATGATTAAAATATATTAAGTGTCACAATAACTTAATTTATTAAAATATTAAAAATTAAATATTTCATCATAATGTTGAAAATAAAAGGGTACTAATACCTATAGTACATAAGGAAAAATCATATATATTTATCCATTTAACTATAAGTTATTATATGTTAAACTTTTGAATTGATTTTATTTTTTATATTTGTTGAAAAATATAAAAATTAATCACTTTTATTGATGTGATAGGATACTATCAATGTATTAAAATTGTTTTTTTACGAATCATAAAATAAAAATGTAATCATAAAAAATTGCTTTTCTGCATTTATAAAATCTTAATTAATATAATTTTACTATAATTCTAGTAATTTAATTGAGACATATAGCTCTATTATAAGAATAAAGGTGTTTTTTTCTTTTGTTCACAAAGGTTGAATTAAATAATTTACTAAAAAAAATTTCATTCATATAACAATAAAAAAAAGATTTTAATAAAATATAAACTTAATTTCTATCTACTTATATTGTTTTTTAATAAAATTCAAAGAAATTTTCTCCTCATCACACGTTTGTACAATTGTTTAACATGTAACAGAGAAATTTTTCTATAGGAATATAAAATTATTCTGCATTTTTAATGCATAAAAATTAATTCTTAAGGAATTATAAATATGATGTAAGTTATATATGGACAAAAGAAAATAGATGCTAAATTTTTTTATTTAATAAAAACGATTGATTTAGACTAAATAAATCTTTTTCATAATTATTAAATGAAAATACGTATGCTGGATAATTTTACATAGTATATTATATGTTGTGTTAAGCATGTCAAATTAAAAATATAATATATAATATAAACATGTGCTATTAAATCTTATACAATATATATAATAAATAAGGTCTAAGACATTTATTTTAAAAAATTAATAAAAATTCTTAAATAAAGGAAACTCATGCAAATATTACACTATTTTTTCATAAAAGTAGGTATTAATAAATTATCTAAAACATTAGTCTTTTAAATAATTATTATAAGAGTTCAACTTTAATACATTGACATTTTTTACCCTTCACAATGTTAAAAAATTTTACGGTCAATATATAAATATTAAACTCTTATTATAATTAGAAGTATTTAATAATCTGATAATAAATTATTTAATTATAATATAGGATTCATACAAAATACTATAAATAAATGTATTCAATGAAAATTTTATATTTGATAATATATTTTTATAATTGTTACATACAGTTTTTTAATAAAATTCAAAGAAATTTTCTCTTCATCACACGTTTGTACAATTGTTTAACACGTAACATAGAAATTTTTCTGTAGGAATATAAAATTATTCTGCATTTTTAATGTATACAAATTAATTCTTAAGGAATTATAAATATGACGTAAGTTATATATGGACAAAATAAAATAGATGCTGAATTTTTTTATTTGATAAGAACGATTGATTTAGACTAAATAAGTCTTTTTCATAATTATTAAATAAAAGTATGTATGCCGGATAATTTTACATATTATATTATATGTTGTGTTATTCATGTCAAATTAAAAATATAACATATAATATAAACATGTGCTATTGAATCTTATACAATACATATAATAAATAAGGTCTAAGACAGTAATTTTAAAAAATTAATAAAAATTCTTAAAGAAACACAACTCATGCAAATATTACACTATTTTTTCATAAAAAGTATGTATTAATAAATTATCTAAAACATTAGTCTTTTAAATAATTATTATTAGAGTTCAACTTTGATACATTGACATTTTTTACACTTCACAATGTTAAAAAAATTTAATGTCAATGTATAAATATTAAGCTCTTATTATAATTAGAAGTATTTAATGATGTGATAATAAATTATTTAATTATAATATAGAATTCACACAAAATACTGTAAATAAATGTATTCAATGAAAATTTTATATTTGATAATATATTTTTATAATTGTTACATGCAAAATTTTATGAATTTCAAAAATTAATTTGTGCATTCTTAACGGATGAAAGTTCAAATTTTATTATGTTATCATGAAACAAAGACGTTATCAACATACGATTTTCTAAAGTTTTTTACATTGACAATTATTTAAAGGATTATATATATATATATATATATATATATATATATATAGAGAGAGAGAGAGAGAGAGAGAGATTAAAACACACACGTTTTTTTCTCAAATCATCAAAATCAAAAACAAAAAAAAATATGAATAATACACTAAAAGTTGATTAGTATGCTTGATAGGATAAGAGATAATACTCTGATAGTATAAGGCTTGATGGAATAAAACATGCTAATATAAACCTAATCAATTTTTGCCTTCCTGATATCATTTATCTTATAGTCTTATGAATGATTTGATGTCCAAATCTACCCTTCCAATTTAAATTTTGATAACTTTGATATTAAAGCTTTGAAATGTAAACCAGGCTAGTGATGGTTAAAACTATAACACTACCAGCTAGATCTTTAATGTAAATTTTGATCTTGATATCTAAGCTGTAAAAAAAGGTTCTCCTTCTTCAACCAACAAGATATCCACAATCAAGACAAATGGAGTGAGTTCTTGTGATTTTTGAGTGTTAGAGAAGGCTTTTGATCACTTGAAAGGATTAGGATTTGTGAGGAGTGGGGATCTTAAAAGAAAGTTCATGGGGGTTATTAAGAGGTTTTTATGGAGAAATTTGAAATCAATATAATTGAGATTAGTTTGATTAACCTCAATCAAAATAGACTAAGGATTTCAATTAAGCTTTTACCATCTACAATATAGGAAGTGGTTTGATAAAATGAAAATTAATTATTGAGTTATTATCAAAACTAAATGGATTGTTTCTAAGTGTATCTTGTTCCAAGTTTGTTACTTTGTAAATCTTGTATATTTAGAGCTGATTCGATTGGTTGTTAATAATAAAAAGAAAATAAATTTATGAGCATAGTGCATATGACCATAGTAGAGTAGGTTCCTAAAGTCTCTAGGTTCTTAGTTTAATTTATGATTTTAATAAAAAAGAACCATTGAGTCATGGAAAATATCATAAGTATAATATCCCAAAAGTATATACCTTTAAGAAAGTTGAGTCTACTCTAAAGAATGAGAAGATAAAACATAAGAGAGATTCAAATGCCTAAAAAAAGAAAGAGATTATAATTGCAAATTAAAGAAAAAATGAATAAATATAAATCTTTAGTTTAAATTAATATGAAAATTATTTCATACTAATATTGATATATAACTTTTAAAGTAGTTACAAAAAGAGTCAAATTCTTTTAATATGAACTTCGACAAAGTCTCCCCTAATGTATGAATATTCCCTTGTGTATCTCATGGTTATATTCGAACAATAAAAATTATATTTTAAAAAATTTTGACAGAATTTCCCCTAAATTAAGACTATTCCGTTAACTAAATATGTCTTCAACAATCAATCAGTAAACCATAATCTTATTGCAATTACACAAACAATTAACTACACAACAAAATAATTAAATGCAAACAATTAGATTAGACTATAGAATAATTAATCAACTATACATTACACATCACAATCCTAAAACCGTTCTAGAGCACATCCCCTTATAATTCCATAGCATGCATATTCTGCAATTTCCGCAAATACAAACAATCACACAGCAAACAATGCAAACAAGTCGGGGAAGAACCTCTACGCCCTTCCCCCCGTCATGCAGTCCCCAATCCTGTAACTCTACCCTAGAAATCATAAGTCTCTATCCTACGTATATTATAACATATCAATAATAAACATTTCATTACTGACTTATATGCCAAAGCACCATCGATAAGCACGACAACAACTACAAGCACACACCTAATCAACCCCTGAAAATAAGAAAATTAACAAAAAAAATTACATTATAAATACAAGATTTTCAACTTACCATAATCAACTTAAAAACATCAACAAACATAAAAACTTACAAAATCAACTTCCTAATACTATTATTTCCTAAACACCAAAATGAAAAACATTAACAAATATAAAAACTTACCAATGCACTATAAAAAGCTGCAATCAAAAGTGCTCCAAATTACTCCAACAACGCTCCAAATGTGGTTCAAATCTTAAACAAATGAAGTTTTCACCAGTTAGTAATACTAAAAATAACAACCAATCACCAATTGAAAGCAAAAGAATAAAACACAAAAAATAAAAAAACTAAACTGATTAAAAGGTAGAGCACCATATCAGGAATACAATGACACAAACCGTTTGCAAAACAGTGGCTCCAACCACCGGTGGCGGCCAAAAACACCACGACAGTGTTGGAGAGAAAAGGCGAGATAAAAGAGAGTGGAAATGGAAAATGGGGAAGAAGAAGAAGGTGGCGCACGCTTTTGTTCTGTATTCTGCAAATTACAGACTGATTTTACCATCTATAACTCACGCGTTCAAAACGCGCTTTTAATTTCAAATTATAAACAGATTTTCCCATCTATAAATGTTTTTTTAATTCTTTTTTATCTAACTCTAAATCCGTATGTATTATATAGAATAAAAACATATTTTTTTCCTTATTTTCCGTCTGTATATGTTACCCGCCATGTGGTGGGTCTTCATGCTAACATTTACAGACAAATTTATAGATGGATATATTTGGCTTTTACAAAAAAAACTTTTATTTTCCAAATTTTTGTTTTCCTATCTGTAAATCCTTCTGTATTACAAACAGGGATTTATCTATCTATAATTTTTGTTTGTGTATTACGAGTTTCTAGTAGTGTCAGTATAATGATTTCACAAAACTCAAAAGCTTCCTAAACAAGTTTTATAAGTAAGGGAAATATATGGTAAATTTCACCAAACATTAAAAGAAATCGGTGGAATTTACCCTTCATTCCATTATTCAATATAGCAAATATGATTAATTCTTCTTTATAAAAAAAAATAAAAGATATATGATTAACTCTTTCATTCATTACTAAAAAAAATGTAAATATACTTAGTTGATTAGATGACATAATTAAAACTTGTATTATTACATCAAAATCAAACTATTTTTTAAAATACAAAACTTAAATGGGATTCATTTAGCTTGTTTATAATTTGTTTTAGATATGTTATAACAAGTTCATTTATTTGGCATTTCATAAACATCTTTTATACTAAAAAATTAGTTAGAAAAGGGTAAATATTTCAAACTCTAGAATTAAATAAGTGGTAATTAAGTAGTGTAATTGTAATTTGTAATATAAATTGTAATTTAGTATACAATAACAAGTGAAAATTATGATTCTTTTCAATACTTCTTCTTAATTATATTGTATATATAATTAGGGGATGTATCTAGTGAGAAAAATGATTTTATATGAGTGAGAGGATTAAATATGGATTACATAACTATACATGAATTATTAGGATTAATGTTTATTAAAAAGGTCATAGAATCACTTTAAGAAATCATATAACTTTATATTTTGATTCTGACCATTAATATAAGATCCAATGATTCAGATTTATTTTTCACTCTCGTATAAAACCTCTACTCTCAATTTATCCTCTCCCTATATAATTATATACCAAGGAAGAGAAAACCGGACCAGGTATCGAATCGGTCAAGGTACTGGTTCAAAGGTTTAGAGGTCCGACCAGTTCAACCCCGGAATACAATAAAATATATATTTAGATATATGATTAATTAGAATATAAAAAATATATTAAATCATTAATATTAACATAATCAACACAAAAAAAAAATATTCATAGGTTTATAATCCAACAATCTTTGTTAGTGTCATTCTTTGGTTCCATTTTCTTCATTTTTGCTCTGTGACTATCACAAAATATCAGTATTTAAGTTTTGAAACTAATATATATATATAATCCAATAATCTTTGTTAGTACCATTTTTTGGTTCCATTTTCTTCATTTTTGCTTTATGACTGTCACAAAATATCAATATTTAAATTTCAAAACCAAAAAAAAAAAAAAAAAATTTCAAAGTCTCCGGACCGGTTTGACCGCTCCGATTCGCCGGTTTTCCCGATTTTTCCCAATTCTAACCGGTTTTGACCGGTTTTGACTTCCTCCGGTTTTGAGGGTTAACTTAGGATCGGAGTGACTGCTTTAAACGCTTGAGGCCGTCAGATTTTCTCTTCCATGTTATATACACACATAGAGACAAATAAGTTACTTACGACTTTTAAACATCAAGCCTGTAAAATTGATCTTGACTCGTTTATATTATAAAGTTTACATTTAATTTTTGACTTAATTGTTTATACAAATTAACGAATTTGATTGAACTTTTAATAAGCTAAGCTCAATTGACTACAAATAATTTATTTTATACCCTTAATTACAAGAAAATTATAAGATAAAAATTAAAATATATTAAAATTTTATTTAAATTATTCCTTCGTTTTAAATTGTAAAATTTTATTTTCTGTCTCGTTAATTCTTTTTATTTTAGATCCAAACAGAATAAAATTATTGTTCTGCGGACCTACCTTGATAAAGTTGTTTTTCTCTTTATTATCTATACCATCAATTTTGGTTATCTTGGTAATTGGTGGGGCGATTTAAGCTTTTTATTTATTTTGTCAATCCATTTAAATCAACAAATAATAATCTGATAAGATAAATTTAATTTTTAGCTCGTATATGTATGACAAGAAATTTATTAATTAATACCAACTATAAAAAATATAATTGATGATAGGAGTGAGAATAAACCATCTTAGAAAATATATAAATCGAAGCTTTTATCCATAGGTATAATATTAAAAAAAAAAGTCTTCCTTTTTTAGCTTTTTTTTCTATTTTTTCTAAAACTATTATTATTATTATTAAAAAATGCATAGGAATATAATTATTAATATTTTTACCTTTGAAATAAATCTTTGTTTTAATTATGTTTCTATTTTATTATATAATTATAATTGATTTCAAGCATTTTAAGATATGCATAATAAAAAGGAAAGACATTATGTATTAGCATTAATTATTAATTAGAAAAAGGTAAGTTGATAGAAACCTATTGCCAGGGTAGCTCGATCCTAGAAAGAAATTAAAAAAAAATCTCTTTTCTGAAAAGAATTATGCAATAATATAAAAAAAATATAAATTAATTTGTAGGCTATGATAAATAGTAAAATTGATTGTATGAAATTGGAGAGCACAGTTGACGTTGATATTCAGCGGTGGTGGTCGAGTCTCATCCACACCAATTTCTCTTTTCCTTTTCGTAATAATTCCAGATTTTTTGTCGGCTACACGTCCAACGGCAATTTTGCAAAATAATCATTTACTGTCATTTTATGCATATGTACTCTCTGGCTCTCTTCCACTGTTTGGATATATAAAAGCCAAAGTCCATTCACATTGTTTTGGTTTGTGCCATGAATATCTTGTATAGTATACTTTGAGTATTTTGTTCTCGTTGAGGTAGCTTTGGGTGAAATTATGTTATGTTTTATATTATTGAACCATTTGTATACAAATCATGTAATACTATGTCAACGTAAGACTCAAGAGATACTCTCATTTTTAAACACTTTGTTTTTTTCAATTTTCGTTTTCTAACTCCACTGACATGATGTTTTTAAGGGTGGTCAAAAACTCAAAATTGATGTATAGATAATATTTTTTTTCAAAAAATAAAACCTACAATTTTTTTTAACAGCTTTACTCAAATTATAGTTTAAGATTTTATTAAGAGTTAAATTAAACTTGCAAAACCTGTTTTCTTGTGGTTTACCTTTGGTTAATTATATTCCTAGCTTTTGCAAAAAGTATAAAATAAATAATACTACATATGCAGAAAAATATATATAAAATCATTTATAAAAATTATGGTGACTGTTGGATGAAATAGAACGGTATAACTTATTAATTTATCTAAAGACAAGTAACTATACCACATAATTCTGAATATAAAATTCTAAATATTTTTCTAATTATCTAACATTTTCCATATATAAAATATAGGGAGTTTGTTGAAACCCAAAAGAAATATGTAAAAATAAGTTAAGCTGGTGAATATTAGAAAATTAATACTATACTCCATCTTAAATTAAAATCTTGATATGTTTGATACAAAATTTTCAATTTATGAATTTTATTTTATTCACACATATTTTTCTAGAATTTCTAGTATTTTTTATAATATCATTGAGTTCTTGTTGTTGACCTTAACCAATTTCCTAGACCTGCTTACAAGCCATTTCGTATCTTTCACCAAAAACACACAAGATGTCGAGTAATTTGGGATGGTAACGTGTCAATTGGCTACCAACGGACAATTTTAACTTGTTTTGGCAAAATTGAATATGGTTGATAAATGACAACAAAATAATGTAATATACACACAAAAAGTATACGTCAAAATGACAATGACTAATACCATAAACACATATCAATTACCATAAAACACATATAAACAGCTCATCACTTAGTCTCATCTAATGGCCTAATTAAACAATTTAGCAAGCTATATATGCTTATATACTACTATTTTCGTACATGCTTTAGCACAAAATTTCCTTTACTTATTATTATCACGGCATGCAATATACATGTTTTTGCTTCAAATGGTTGGAAACACATAAATAAAGCATGCGAGGGTGGATCTCAGCAAATTTGAGAAAATATTGAATAATCGCATCATGAAAATTGTATGAACTAAATGAAATTTAAATTCATGTATTTTTAGAGACTAATTTTAATATATTGTCAAAATAAAATATTTCACATAGTATGTTAACTAACTATATTTTGCGTTTTATATGATTTGTAAGAGTCATGAATTGCATAACTGTCAAACTAAATAAAGCAGACATATTCTTACTTTGGACTTCATTCAACAAACACTAACTTAATAATATGGCATGTTTTGTATTTGATTAAAGCTAATACATGTCCACATTAAAAAAAAAAAGAAGAAGCTAACATATGTCAATTTTCAAATTGGTCCTTGAGAGTAATATTATGAATTAAAAATTAAGACTATAGTTTTCTACTGATGTCGACCCCTAGCTTCTTGGATGACATATAACAATTTCAGCACAACTGGACCTCACATGATAGGTCCAACGAGCACGTTTGCTGAAAAATTATCTATAGCTGATAGGGCCACATGTGAACCAGCCCACAGCATCATTTGCTTGGTACTGTAAATAGAACCAAAGGCTCTGACCCAAAAAAGAGGACCAAAGGTTTATCCAAGAAAATAAATAAATGAAATATATATATAAAAAAAGAACGATCCATATCATGAATTAACAGTTTTTTTCCAACAAATTGGTATAATTCATTTACTTAATAAGTCAACTATACACGAGATAAAAGATTACAAATTATTAGATAGGCGAAAATAAGTCATATAAACTCTGCAAGCTACATCTAATGCCATCAATCCAATAGATGAAAACAGAAAATAATAAAAAAAGAGTTTGCACAAAAGGCCCTCAGAGCTTTTATGTGATTAATCCTTGATTGTATGCTCATCTTAGATCAACTTGGCTCCATCAAAGTTTTGCAGCTTGTGCATATAAAGTGTGATAAACAAGCAGATCGACACCACCATAGGCAGAAACATCAAAAGAAGAAATCTACACTGTAACCATCATCAATAGAGATTGTTGATGAGCAGCTTGATCCTAGTGCAATCGTCTTGTGAAGCTTGATCTGTCAACATTAGCGAGAACCACAAAGCATAAACCACTGACGTGTTGTCTCAAATAACAACTCAGACACTGTGTTGCCATCAAGAAAATTCACCAGAAGGGGTAGCAACCAAATCACCCGGTGGAGGAGGTCAGGAACAAATCGAACAAAAGAAAACAAGAAAAGGAGGAGGAGGAGGAAAGGGGTTGCTGAAAACCACCCTTAGAGGAGAGGATTTACTTACTCCATGGGGTTGGCTTTCCCTCTCAAGAAGGATGAGAAAGGAAGATGTGTTACTGTATTGGGTGGGGAAGAAGAATGGCGCTGTCATATTATGAATTAACTATGACACACAGTCAAAATCATAAATTATTAATATCTAAAATTTATTAGACTCTGACGATTTTTTCTTTCTTTTGTATCTTTGCTTGAGATTTCATAAGGAATACAACTTGGCACCGATCACTCACTCTACTTAATTTGATATAAGTTAGTTCAGCCCACTATGAAAACAAACCTCACTTAGCAACATTTCTTTAAACGAATAAAACTTTTTTTTTTCTTTCTATTTACAAAATTCAAATCCGATACTCAGAAGATAAGTATTGAACCCAAACTGACCAACATGGTTTTATTATTTCAAGATTTTCACTACAAGAAATTAGCATTTAGATACGAATAAATCCGTAGCTAATAGCTAAAAATCAGTAGCTAAACTCATTTTAGCGACGGATTTGTCCATGGCTAAATGCATTGCTAATTTGCTCCTAGCTAAATTATAGCAATGACGGTGGCTCCGTAGCTAAAGTTTAGCAAGGTCTTTGTCCGTCACAATCCCTTGCTAAATGTGTAGACTAATTACACTTATGGCTTTCATTTAACCACAGTTACTAAATGTGGTTGATATGCTATTTAGCCACAATAATAAAATATGGGTAATTTTATTTTCTTTTTTTAATCCATATTTATTATAATATCATTTAATTTCTTATAAGATAAAAACAAAATATTTATCATTGCATATAAAATAAAAATTACACATCACCAAACATAACTCAAAATAACATCTATATATAAAGAGAAGTCTCATAGTTCTCAAAGTGTCATCCTAACTAATAAAAAGGAAGCAATCTACGTTATATAATACAAAATGATAGGACAATCAAACTATCTAAGTATCTAACTTGATCTTCAATGGGAGGATGAATTAAGATCATTTGAGAGGTTCTCTTTGAAAGTACTTGCAAGTAGATTAAGTGTTTCATCATCATCATGTACGCCCTCTTCCTCGCCATCTTTGGACAACACATCAAGTTCATCATTTAATAATAATTTAGATGAGATAGACATCTCATCCTCTATCAGTCAGAAAACCTAAGCAAAATTAAACTTGCATTTAGTTTCACTATTTATTTAATAAGACATAATAGTAATTGATGAATCATCAGACATGATTAGAAATATGATAACACAAGAAAAAGTGGTCAAGCACGAATTCTATTCAGTTATATAGCACTTGACAAGTAAGCAATGGCCTTGCTTCAACCGCTCCTACCATAAATCAACTCAAATTAATCATCTTAATAACAGTTGGATCTCATCAATAGCCACAAATAATGGCTCCTGACAAAGTCAGGTTGCATGAACAGAGATGGCATTTTTCATTTTTCGAATTTCCCACCTAGAAACTAGTAATATATTGTATTTTCTTGATCACAGTTTCTCAAGATAACCCGATAGACTTCATCCACAAGAAGTTGAAACCACCAAAATAATTAATCCAATCCCCCAAATCTCAAGTCTACATAAAACCAAATTTACTGAGTACCCATATAAGTATTCCAAAGTAACCAAGATAAACCAGAATATTCATATTAAAAAAGAAAAAAAGGATTCAAATAGCAAAGAAGTTTACCATTCAAGTACTTTGGCAAAAGTAAGTTCAAGCAGTGTGGTCAATGAATAGAGAACCCAATAAGTAAGCCATTGTTGATCATCCACAGGAGATCACTTGCTCTCAATTGCCCTAATTGAAGCATTTACTGTGGCATTATAGGAACCATAAGGAAAAAAAAAACATAAATCAGTCCATTCTTGACAATAGCTCAACCTATAACATGACAATGAAATTTATGCAAAGAGAACACTCAAGAGAAAAAGTTCCCAGAATGTTATCCTGTTTACAAGAGTAAATCAAGATTGTACTTACAAAGGATAAACAAGGCTAATTACAAGCCTGCTAAAATGTATATCAGACACCCAGCTAAAATGTTATAAAGAAAGAACAAACCAACAATAATGATCTCAAAGTAAAATCTTCAAACAGAAAAAGACACCTCACATAGAAAGAATATGGTTAATTCAGCTATTCCAGTTATTGATCTATGGCTCATCTAATCTAACCCCAAACTCATTCTCAGTTGGAAATCCTAATGTGGTAGTGTGTCTGAGTTTGTGAAGCTAAAACCAATAGAAAAAAAAAAAAGAAGTGAGTTTATAAATTAAGCAGTCGAAGAAAAAGACATACCCAGCAAGAACATCTCATCCTCTTGGTAAGCCATATCTCTTCCTCTCCAGAGTTACTACGTGCGGTGGTAGGACGGTGGTTCGCCGGGCACGGTGGTGGAGGCGCGTGGCTTCGAAGACAAAGGAAGCCATGACGGAGCTTGCAGCGGCGCGCGACGGAGGAGGAGGCTGCGACGGGTATCGAGGGTACAGGGGCGAGATGGTCTTTGCTACAGGTCGCGACAGTGTTGGTGGAAAGGCTGGCCGCAGCGGCTTCGCGAAACAGAGGCGTGGCACCGGTGACAAAACACGGCGGACCGATGGTGTGATGGTCGGAGGCAAAGGCAAAGTGATAAAACCTAATGAGTTGGGCCTTAACCTGTTGGTCAAACTTGTATGACGAGGCCCAGGGTACATTTAGTGCCAACAATTTGGGAGCGCAATTTTTTGGCGATGAATTGCAAGGGAAAGTTCATCGCTAAAGTTAGCTACGTTCCTGTTTGTTGCTAATCCGTTGCTATTTGATGCATGTTTTGTTGGCCTGCGACCAAACTTCCTTCCGTCGCAAATCCATAGCTAATTACATGTATTAGCTAGGGATATGGTGATCCGTAGCTATATTCCATTTTTCTTGTAGTGACTCAACGACTAATTACAAATATAAATTTTTATATCATTTAATAGTGAAACATTAAGGCTATTTGGAAACTTTTTAAGTTATAGAATTGAGTTGAATTCTATCAAGAATTGAATTCCTGCAGGAATTGAATTCAATTATTATATTTGGAATGAATTAGTAACTTAATGAATTGAATTCCTTAATTTGGAATGTATGTAAAAATGAATTGATTTATTTATTTTTACCATTTTGTCCTAAATACCTCCACACTTTCTTCTTCTTCATCTCTCTCCCGATACCCATCACCACATCATCACATGCATCTTCCTTTTCCTCCTCCTCTTCTGCGCTTAGCCCCTTAATGGCCAAGAAGAACCAACTAGGCCACGCCATTTCGGTCCCAACACCATCATCGCAGTTCCCGAACCTCCCCCCATTCATCGATTTGTGTCGTCGGATCTTGCGGCCGTTCGAAGATTGTGCGGCATTGACAGTTTCGATTATTGAGTGATGGAGGCACGGAGGAAGAGAGTCGTGCCAGCTTAAAGCTACCTCGCGGCGAATCCGGTGGCGTTTGAGTGGAGAAGAACGAAGACAGTACCACTGCGATCTCTGCATGTTTGAGGGAAGAAGAAGGTGGCATGACTTTGAGCTCGCGGTGGTGGATGTGGAGTAGAGGTAGCTGGTGGCCAGAGCCTCAAATCCAACAGCCAAGGATATTAGGGGCATTTCAGTGTTGACGCTCAAATCCAACAACAAATCAGACCCAAATGGGTCTGATTTACTTTGAGGGTTTTTTGTAGAATTCAATTCTCATATGAATTGAATTCTTGTGGTTATATTGCTTTCAAAGTAGGGAATTGAATTCAATTCCTTATAGAATTCTGGAGGGGTTCCAAACACCCTGTATTATTGGAGATTGTAAGATACGAATTAAGTCAAACAGCCTTTTTTTTATTGACGTGAGTCAACGGCCTATTTAGTTTAATCTTGCCCTCTTGCAGGCTGCCATACCCAGTCGGGCAATCCCCTCTGCCCCTTTGGTTTTTTTTTTTTTTTTTTTGGTGTTGCTGCCATACCAACCCCATCTGGCCCCTTTTTTTTTGGGTGTTTTTTTTATGGAGTTTATGATAGGGTTTATGCTGCATGCTATTGCCGTTTTTAAATTAGAGTTTCTGTTTTTATTATTTTTATTATTAGTATTAGCTTAAATTGTTTGAAAAATCTAATCCACCTCAGCCATTTATAGAAGTCGTACATATGTTAATCGAGCCATATAGCACCTTTGGGAGGATGCAGAGTAAATATGATTCACACTCCATTCAATAGTCAATGAAAATGTGTCAGTATTTTAATCCACAAATTACATGTGCAGATAACATTTCTGCATAGTATATGAGAGTCCATTATATTTATTTGGAAGACAAAATTATGGAACTCGTGGCATGGGGCAGTAGATAGACATGGTTTCTTTGTTCGTATATAACTCTCGTTCAAGTAAAATACACTCTCAAAATATTCTTCCCACTCATCTCTCAACAATCGCCGGTTGAAAATAATCCTACTACTGGAGCTTTATTTCAGTTATTGAAGATCATATTGGAGTACTAATCTTCTTCAGGAAGGAGCTGCAGTTATTGGTCACCGATCAGAGGCATTTTCATTGATTTTTCTTTTTTTTTTTTACTTGAATTGTTTCTTCATTATTGGTTTACTACCATGCGCAGCATCACAATAATTTTTTTTGCTTGAAGTAATTTTACACGTTACATCTGGTGCTTTCATTGATCTCACATGAATTGGCAGGAAGAAATTCCCTCGATACATAAACTGGAGCCATTAATCGAAAAAGGTGAAACCACTAAGCGAAAGATGTGTCCTCGAGCATCAGCAATGGCACCTTAAGACAATTCTAGTTGATTGCTCATCACTTGTACATATGGAGCAATGAATGGTAATTCACTAATAACTCTGCCTATGCTTGGCTAAACTTCTGATGTGGCTTTAAAGTTGTAGGCCATGTTGTCATAGCCTCATTAGAAGCATTCCCTTGACAAAATCAGGTGTGTCAGGTCCAACTTCACAGGCCAATGTAAGAAAAATTCAATGATTTGGAGTAACCCCAGTTGTTTCAATTTTTGTGATGTCAACAATGAAAAAGTCCTGAAGGAAGAAGCTAAGGGCCTGTTTGCTTTGATGAAAACAGTTTCCAGTTTTCAGTTTTCAATTTTTGTGAAGGAAAAACTGAAAAAACTGAAAATTGAGTTTTTCCTTCACAAAAACTGAAAACTGAAAACTAGAAACTGAAAATTGTTTTCAGCAAAGCAAACAGGCTCTAAGCCTTCACTGACCTAGGCATGTGGGACTTAGTGGGGATATAGCTTGTTTGAAATATGGTTTTCTTTATTTGGTTCATATGCTACAGCATCCTGTGTTGCGACTGTACTTGTCTTATTGGGATGCATGATTTTGATAATTAAGGATACCTTTATCATTTTAATTATAGGTTCTGCTATCATGTATGGTAGATTTGATGATGTTGAACATGAGATGCTGTACACTTCAGTTATTGAATTTTCCATGTATGAATATGGCTCAACTACTAGTAAAGTTAGAGATATATATGGTGTTGAGATAAATAGACAGATTGGCATGAATCAATATAGTATTATTACTTTTTCATATTGAAGGCAAGATGAAAATGGATATTGTGTTGGATTTGGGTTCCCTTCCTATGTGAAGAAAGACCCAAAGTGAGTAAGCACACTTATGCTCCACCTATCTAAGTGAGAGGAGTCAGTTAGGGTGTAGAGAGAGTGATTATTTTGTGACAAAAGTAGCCACATTGAGAGAGAAGGAAGAGAGAAACTCGGCCTCCCACTGCTTCATTTTTCGAATGTGAATAGTTGTCGTAGATCAACATTTGCAAGTAGAGAATTGTGTGTTTATTTCCCAACATATTGGGTACATGAGTTTATCTGTAGTTTGTTTTCACTTGGCCCCCTGACAATCTTGCAAATCAAGGTACCATTTAATCAATAGATGCACTGACCCCTAAGATTTTTTATTTTTTGGTTTGATTGGGGATGCAATATACTTGGTTTTCTGCTATGACAATGAAAGAGTTGGAGAAGTGTTCGTTGAAGATGGTTGAGGAAGTTCACAAACAATTCAATCCGGGCTTGAGAGAGGGGAATCTTCACCATGCTACATGTGGAATTACTGCTATAAAATTCCATTGATTTAGAATTGAATTTGTCATTGTTTCTGCATTATTGATTCTGGCATTCTGCTATTGTGTGTTGCTTGAGTGCTGGTTTTTCGAAGTAATTTTACACGTTAGGCAATTTTACATACATGCGTATATTATCATTATTTTATTTTAATTCTATACATAGAATATAATTATCATTTATCTTAATAATATACATAATAATGGGATGTAAGACCTTGCTCGAAAAATATAATTAAGTTTTAAAGTGTCTATCTTCTCTGAAAATAACAATGTCGTTCTAAAAGTGAAAATGGAAGATTTAAATTGTTTTTACATTTTTAAGATTTTTCGAAAGAAAAGGTGATATTGTGTCATATTGCATAGTTTTCTAATATTCATTAAAAATTAATCTTGATATATAATATAAAGCATTTTACATTATCAACCAACCATATGTTATTCATGTGACTTTGAAAGTAATTATTATAAGAATCAAACGCTTTTTATGACATGAATAAATTATGAATATATATATATAGTGTGTGTGTTAATAATTAATAATGCATGTAAATTAAATCTTACGTAATATTGTAAAAAAATCCCATTACAGCATGCTTTATTAATATACGAACGAAATATACATATATGAAATAAATACCCAGTAAGCATAGTAGCTAGAGAACACCATGGGTACGAGTTAGAGAAATCAGAAATCTTGAACCGATATAAGCAAGTTAAATTACTGAATAATTAGTCAATAAGCTGCAACTCACATAATATCACTCTTGGTTCGAGTGATTAGGAGTTTGCTGATCTTGAATCAGGGATTCTATCTTTATTTACCCATCTTTTTCTCCATTTTCCCCTTAACTCTACTAGAAACTCCTTAAAAACATTAAAAAAAAAAATCTAAACAATTATTCATAACATGTTATTTCACATAGCTTAGTAACCAAGCAATTTACATTATCCATCGCTGTTGAAGCTGCTTTTTCCTTTTCATTTTCGTTTAATGTAAACGTATCTTTACAACGGCTGTGGCGATGGACAAGACAAATGTTAAGTTCACAATCAAATTAATAGCTATCCCTCCGATCCCTTGAAGGTGTTTCATCTCTTCTAGAGGTTAGGACCACTTTTTAATGGTTATGAATCTTTCTTCTTTTTCCCCTGAAAGTTTTCCTTTGATCAATGCACATGGCAATCTAAAACGTCACCTGTTTTCCTTACATACATGCCTATCTACCCTTCTGACCAAAGATCAGTGAAGACAATTGTTCATCCATCTCAACCAATAACAGCATGTTTGGCTCAGAAAGTTTTCTCCGTTGCGGCAATTAGAATTGGGTTGAAAAAAAAATGAGAGTGTTTGGTTTAATTTGGTTTTTTATAAAAGTGTTTCACTTCGAAAAGAATTAAGTTTAGTAAAAGTTAAAATTTGTTAGTTTTTACTTTTTCATCTCACTCTAATTCTATTAAACTCATTTTTCTAATATCTTTTCTAAACACAAATAAATCCTTTTAAAATCAATTCCTTTAATATCAATCAATTCAAAAGCAATTTTAAGAATGTTGACAAGTCATATATTGTATATCAGCAATTAAAAAAGACGAGCTTCATGGAACTGTATAGAATTACAATATTTACTCTGATACCTACAAATCAAATCATTAATTAATCGAATAATGTACTTAATGAAATTATCATGTTTTGTCTAACAAGTAGTTAGGCATATATTGTGTCATTTTCTCTATTTATTAGTACTATATTTGCCATGGCTATCACTTATACTAAGAAGCTACCAATCATATCATCACTAATTAAGCTCAAATATGACCTCAAGCTTTACTGGTTTCTTTCCTTGCTACCTAACTGATCAATTACCTGTGTCAAATGTGGTTGTCCTTCAACCGCAATGCCTAGCGGCTACGGCGTTCTCACCTTATCAACTCTCAAGCATATTCTCAAATAATAAATAAATACTAATATAAGAAAATACAAGTATAAAAAATGTTTATCAAACATAATATTTATATCTATAACTGTTTGCTTTTATAGCGTGTCACATATATCTTATAGTTTAATAATATTTTATATATTCAGAGTTATCGCCCATGACCATATTGCCTTCATCACCATTAATACATCTATACTGCATTCTTTTCTTCTTCCTATCCATCATTTATAACTTAATCAATTCTCCCACTCCCAACTCTTTCCAACTCTAGATTTTTTTTCTTTTTGCTATTTTTGAAAAACAAAAATACTAGTATGAACCAAAGGGTGCATTTGTGCCAGTAGTTGTACGCACCAAAATGACGGTGATATGGTTCATCAAAACAACTCGTTATTAATTAGTCGACGCCACTTTCAGCTCACGTGGACAGCCTCCTCTCAATTACTCCCATCCTTCAACGACTGCTATAGATATATTTTTTTCTTCGGTCGGTTTCCCTTTGCAGGGCATGCCAAATTAAATTCGGAGGAGTACTTGGTCCGTTTGGTTCACAGTTTTCAATTTTTAATTTTTAATTTTTAGTTTTCAGTTTTTTGTGAAAAAAAAATTAAAAAAATTAAAAATTAAAATTTGTAATTTTCAATTTTTTTAATTTTTTTTTATAAAATCTAAAAACTGAAAATAAAAAACTGTTTCCAGCAAAATAAACATGTCCTTAAATTTTCAGTAAAAAAAAATGTTTTTATTTCTGCATCTTTTATTATTATTATATACCTTAATTTGATGAATTGTTTTTGTATTTTTTTTTCCATTTTTTAACATGATATTTTATGTATGAAATAATATTTTTCTTATATACACAAGTTTAAATTAAAAGAAAAGCTCATTCTAATTCAATAGCAGAGTATATCTAATCAACCATGTAAATAAAGAGTAGAATTTTTTTTAACCAATATTTTGGTTAAAGATTTGAAAAATGTAAATATCTCAGGGGAAAAAATAATTTTTAAAATTTTATGTGTAAAATATATTAAAAGGTTTATAATCGTACTGTTTTTGAAATCCTTACCGACCGCCTCAACTACACCGATTGAAAAAATCCTTTGGAAAATACCTAAATATATATTTCTCTTAAATTATACTTATACTATGCCATTTTTATACACGGCATATTTCGGTGTTAGTATTACATGAGGTGAAATGTCTATGGATGGGGGCAGATAGGGATAGATTGAGGCACACAGCATACTCTTGACACGCAACACATGCATAGAGTTAAATGGGGGTCGGTTTCTGCATTAAATGTAGCTACCAACAACTAGCTGCACCCATTAATTGTTCCATAAAGTGGCCTAACTTTTATGCCCTGAAGAACCTCATCTTGGCCTCTAAATTTCCTTCTATTGTTGAGCTCCCCCACAAACCAATTAGTAGTAGTAGTAGTAAGCATGTGTTCATGATGTGGTCATTCCCTTAGAAATATAGTCTCTTTTCTCCAATAACTTGCCCATTTTTCATGCCAAAACTAAACCCTTCTTTCAGTTCACAACCCTAAAATAAAGGCTCGTCCTGCATGGGACATCTCTCTTGAAAACCTTTTCATCAGTCAAAAAATTCCCAGCACATACCTTTCCCATTTCACCATTCACACTTTTCATTCCTCCTGCACTCATGCTACTCCTTTTGGATCTATAACATCCTATATCTGCTCGCCTTCTCAATAGGATATTCATTATTCAGTGCTTGGTTTTTCCTGATCATCAATCTCTGATCCTTTCTATTACCCTTTTGAATATAGTTTCCTTTTGTCTCTTCTAGATCTTGTACAAGAAACTCTTTTTGGATCATATTGTATATTGAAGCATTAAAGTTGTTTGAGAGGGCTATACAAAAAAGTGATGAGAAACTCTGAAGCAACTCAAGTGGCTATGGAGATAGAGGCAACCAAGCCTGCAGGGAATGGAACAGCAGTGCCAGGGTTGAGCCCTCTGAGTGAGACCCTTTGGAGGGAAAAGACTAACACAGAGTTCCTTGGAGATGTCTCAGCAAGGCTCACATGGAAGGATCTGACCGTGACGGTCACTCTCAGCAATGGAGAGACACAGAATGTTTTGGAGGGGCTATCTGGTTATGCTGAGCCTGGAACCTTCACTGCTCTCATGGGGCCATCAGGTTCAGGAAAATCCACTCTCCTTGATGCTCTTTCTAGTCGCCTTGCTGCAAATGCATTTCTCTCAGGCACCATCCTCCTCAATGGTCGCAAAGCAAAGCTCTCTTTTGGCACTGCAGTGAGTATATATCCAACAGTTTTATATATCCATTTTGTTGAATTCTTAAATCAAGTAAGAATATTCAAACTTTTCTTTTTCTAATAATGTTCACATACTCTTTCTTGATTTAAGAATTAGATGAAAAAAGATAAAAGCTTCATCCAAGGTTTTTTTTTTTTTTTCTTTTCTTTCCTTACATGCTTAGTTGCTTACCATATATAAGTATGTCCACTAAGTTAGTTGCACATAGTACTTGCCTTTTATCTTCTTTGTTACCTTTAGATTTTGTTTTGTTTTGAACTTTGAGATTAACTTTGGTTGGTTACATACCTGACAGCAATATGTAACATATAGTATATTAATTAGCCAAAAGTTCAGGCTATTTTTTTTGGTCTATATATCCCTAGAGTGTTTCAAGCCTATTCTTCTATTTTTGTTAAAAAGGGTTTTTCTTGTTCCTAACTTGATCTATGTGATCCAAACTTTATAGGCTTATGTGACACAAGATGACAACTTGATTGGCACCCTAACAGTGAGAGAAACTATTTCATACTCAGCTCGCCTTCGCTTGCCTGATAAGATGCCATGGTCAGACAAGCGAGCTCTTGTGGAGAGCACCATTGTGGCAATGGGTCTTCAGGATTGTGCTGACACAGTGATTGGAAACTGGCACCTGCGTGGGATCAGTGGAGGGGAGAAGAGAAGGGTTAGCATTGCCTTGGAGATATTGATGAGGCCTAGATTGCTCTTCCTTGATGAGCCTACCAGTGGACTTGATAGGTAGGTTGTTAGGCATCACCATAAGAGCATTTATTTCTCCTTGTCCAAGTGTTTGCATCAAGATTGCAGCGTTCACACGTAAATTTAGACTGAACCACCTCATGTATACAGCTTTTCATAAATGATGTTGATAAAAAGTGAAGTGTGAGGTGGCATGCAGCTAATGGATCATAACAGGAAAATGATTTGTTTTTTGGAGCACACAAAGGACAGTTTCCATGTGGGGGTTGTGATGGCACATAATCTTTCTCATCCTTTCAATAACAGTAATTATTCTTCTATACTGTTTTATAAAACTTGGTAATCAATTAATCCGTTAAGGTTGATTAAGAAATTAGAATTGGACCTATCACAAGAAAAATAATGCATCTTATATATTAAGAAATGGGAAAAAAATATTTTTCTTTAAATAATTAGAACTGAGAAGGATTTAAATTGAAAAATGGAAAGTACTTTTTTAACCGACTTTATGGACATTTGTTAGGGTGATGCAGTTGGGGTCGGTATCGGTAGGTAAATTTGCAGAATCTGTCGTTTCTGTTTTGTTAATTTTATATGGGTTGTCTTCTCTGACATTGTTTTTGGAGTTATTCGTTGATGTATTTTTGCCTTTTTTTGGTGGTGTGTATTCTTGCTGTTTTAGATGTTTTTATTGGGTCCTTTATTTAACAATAAAAACTTTCAATTGCAGAAAAGAAAAACGTGATGGCTTATATATATAATTATACATTACCTTTGCACATCATATACTGCGAAGTCAGGATTCAATCTTAAATTTTTTATTTTTATTTTTTGAAAAAAGACTTTTGTCTACTAAATCATCTAACACTTGCATGATTTCTTTGAAAAATGAAATGAATTTAGAATTTATGTCTCTATATTATATTTATAATGTCGTACATATACTACATAGCCATAGCTTTAATTCATTGGCACCCTCTAAAGTGATGCTAACTATATTGTAATCTCTTTATACTGAATTCAAGTCCATTGTTTTATTTATTGGGAATTTTGCTTTTCTGGCAGTGCTTCGGCATTCTTTGTTACTCAGACACTGCGTGCTTTAGCAAGAGATGGGCGAACTGTTATAGCTTCCATTCATCAACCTAGCAGTGAAGTGTTTGAACTCTTTGACCAATTGTACTTGCTTTCTGGGGGCAAAACTGTTTACTTTGGCCAGGCTTCTGAAGCATATGAGGCAACACTAATACGCTCACTTTTACACTTTTTTTTTTATCTTATTGCAAAATTCCTTATGTTCTGTGATTGTGAATAAATGAAGCATTTTTCTCATGACCATTGTACTTTTATGCTGCCTGCAGTTCTTTGCACAGGCTGGCTTTCCATGCCCTGCTTTGAGGAATCCATCAGATCATTTCCTTAGGTGCATCAACTGTGACTTTGACAAAGTCAAGAGCACTCTTAAAGGGTCCATGAAACTGAGGGTATTGACCTTCTCTTCTTTATGTGCCTATATGCATGTGATATTCTGTGCCAAAGCAAGAATTTCTCCCCATAGGTTTTGCTTTTCTATCATAATGTGTTATTTAGTGCATAGTCATTATTTACTTGCCATTTTCTCACCTAGAAATGGTACCATTTTTTATGTTTTCTGAAACTTTTGATATGTTATGTCAATTACGAGTATCTTATACAAGTGGAGTGTTGTTTTTTCTTTTAATTTTATGTTTATCTTTAGTTCTGTTATGGCAACATTTTAGTTTCATTCTTACTAGCTTGTGCTATAAATCAGCTTTTGTAGATGGGAATGTATGCACCCCACCCATATTTATAAATATGCATATGCCTTTGCCAATATTTAATTTCAACTTTGTGATCTCTCAGTTGGAAGGAAGTGATGATCCCCTGGACAAGATCACTACTGCTGAAGCAATCAGAACTCTTATTGACTACTACCGCACTTCCCAGCACTCTTATGCTGCGATACAAAAAGTGAATGAGATATCCAATATTGTAAGTGCTTCCTAATGATCTTTACTTATCAATGATGCAATTGAATCCTTGTCATGTTCATGTTTTTTTTGTAGTCACTACTTCAGTCTTGGGATCTTGTCCCTGACAATTAGGTGCATTTTCACATTTTCTGCAGAAAGGAACAGTGCTTGATGCAGGAGGAAGCCAGGCTAGTTTCTTGATGCAGTCTTACACCTTAACCAAGCGATCCTTCATCAACATGTCAAGGGATTTTGGTTACTACTGGCTTAGGCTTGTAATCTACATTGTAGTCACAATCTGCATTGGAACCATTTATTTGAATGTGGGGACAGGCTACAACTCAATTCTGGTATATAATTATTAGTTTATACCAATTCAAAGTTAATTGCAAGGGATATATCTGGATCAGTTTGCCAACAAAATTGATTTTCTGTGTTTTCTTTCTTTCTAGGCTAGGGGCTCATGTGCATCATTTGTCTTCGGTTTTGTCACCTTCATGTCAATTGGTGGCTTCCCTTCATTTGTTGAAGACATGAAGGTAAGTTTTGCCCCCTATGCAACCATTAATCACCAGCTTAAACTAAGTATAATGCCATAATTAATCTGATTATCCATGTCAATTGCAGGTTTTCCAAAGGGAGAGGCTTAATGGTCATTATGGTGTCATAGCATTTGTCGTCAGCAACACATTATCTGCAATGCCTTTCCTGATATTGATCACTTTTCTCTCCGGAACACTTTGTTACTTCATGGTTAGGCTTCATCCGGGATTTTGGCATTACCTCTTCTTTGTGTTGTGCCTTTATGCCAGTGTCACAGTGGTTGAAAGCTTAATGATGGCAATTGCTAGCATTGTCCCCAACTTCCTCATGGGCATCATAATTGGAGCAGGGATTCAGGTATGTAACTTTCCATATTTAAGGCACATGCACATTGAATTCTATCTTACCAAATCAATGCTCTATTTTCTTCTAAACCACATTCCATAACTCAACCTTTTTGCTTCACATTTTTCCAAAAAATTTCTAATATATATATATATATATATAACAATGAATCTACTGAATGATAGTACTAATTGCAAACAATTTTACATAAGCATTCAAAGTTCTAATTTCTAACATTTGATCACTAATTTGTTATGGATCCCACTTAATCATAACTAATCAATGATTTTTGTTTCTATAATTTCTAAATCTCAGGGCATATTCATGTTGGTATCTGGCTACTTTAGGCTGCCACATGATATTCCAAAGCCAATTTGGCGCTATCCAATGTCATATATCAGCTTCCACTTCTGGGCCCTACAAGTAAGAACAATTGATGACACAGTTCAAATGTTGAAATCCATATGCTTTTATTTCAGTTGTCAGTTTTGATGATTGAAAACAATGAAAAACTTCTTTCAGGGGCAATACCAAAATGATCTACAGGGCTTGATCTTTGACAACCAGACACCAGACCTTCCTAAGATACCGGGATGGTACATCCTGGAGAATGTCTTTCAGATTGATGTAACGAGATCAAAGTGGATAGATTTGAGTGTGATCTTCAGCATGATTGTGATCTACCGCATTATCTTCTTCATCATGATCAAGATCAATGAGGATGTGACACCTTGGGTTAGAGGGTACATAGCTAAGAGAAGAATGCAGCAGAAGAGTGGAACTCAGAACACAACTATTGCACCTGACGTTCTCACTCAGTCCCCATCTCTTAGAACCTATGTTTCCACTCAAACAACGAATGGTACTTCCAAGAGTTAAGAGTGGAGCAGGTTGAGCCTTGGATGGGACAAAGAATAGATTGAAGTCCTTAAAGTTTGAGTGAACAATGACGCTTTGTCTATGAAATATGATTAGTTATATAATATAATATATATATATATATATATATATAACCTTTAATTCTTATAATTTTTTATACATCCTTTTATCTTTTACCATGTTCACATCCTCTTGGCTTCAACAGCTGAGGAAGAGGGTAAGCTGAAGAAATTCCAGGCGTGTTTATTAATTAAGTCATCAGAGTCTTTTGTTTGTAATTTTTTTTTTCTGACCTAATCTTCAATGTTTATGTATACGTAGTGTACTGTGTATCATTGCCCTCCAAAATTCTGTTGTCATTTTGACAGTTGGATTCAATTTGATCCAAAATGAAAAAAGTGCAACGAAACTCAACAGTATTCAGTGTCAGATTTCTTGTGCACTGGTAATAATAATAATAATAATAATTGAAATTCAGACAAATATCGAATGAAAGAGGAAAAAATCATAAATAAAAAAAATCCTAAACATGAATAAAACATACATGATAGCTATAATCCGTTACAACCCTATTACTATAGTACAAGCCAAATTAACAATAAAACTGTATGATAAAAATCTAATCATTTTAACAATATATTATAATATAATATATGATGCGATTGTTCCATACTTTTTAAAAATAATTATGAAATTTAATTTTCATATAATTAAAAAATCTGAATTTGTTTTCATTTTCAGAAGCTATCCTTTTTAACTTCATTTTGAGATTTTGATTGTTTTAAAAAAAAATCCAACTATATTAAAAGCCTTTTTTCTGGATAATTAGTGATTTTGAGCCCAAAAACAAAAAAAAACTCATCCAAATGCACCTATAACTATCTCTTCACATTTTGCTAAATTTATAGATAAATATAAATGGAGACACAATCGATTTCTATGAGGAGGAGACCTCTTTTTCGCCCTGGCTCACTAAGAAACAGGGGTGGAGTGCCCATCCTATAGGGGTGTACAAATTTAATAAACAGGGGTGTACATATTAAATAATAATATGAAATTTTATGGGTAAGAAATAAAACTCAATAATATGTTCCTAAATAAATCATACCAATATCAAAATAACATTAATTTATATAAAATATATTGATTAAACTATAATATCTTACTATAATTTTTCAGTAAATAATAATTATTAAAAATATAAAAAAAATTATTTGATTTTAGGTTAGGTCCTATCAACCTAAAATATTACCGAAATTCAGTCCATAATATGCATCGAGCCAAATTTCAATCCCGAAATCCAACTCATTTTGCTAGGAATCAAGCCAGATTTGTAGACCAGATTGAGTTATGAACGCCCCTGAGGCCCTACCATCCTCTAAAGGCCAAAGTCGTATTCTCACCAGCTCGGCTGCACCCAAGTAGTCTTTATACGTAACGCGGTTACACGATTTTTGTTTGGCAACCCTAGTCAAACGAGTGGTGATGAAGGGTCCTAAAGTGTATATTCCAACTATAAAGGGTCACCTTGCAAGAAGATGTAGCACAGTTCACCCTATTTAATCCAAGTTTAGATTTTTTTTTTTTTTTAAACTTACGGGATAGTTTGGATGAATTTCCTTAAAAAATTTTAAATAATTAAAAATAAAAGTTGTTTTACATTTGAATATAAAATTAATTTATCTTTAAATATAATGTCAAAATATATTAATTTATTTTAAAACATATTCTTTATGTATACTACTCATATGATAAATATATATTTCTATTTTTTTTTATTGAAATCAGGGTATCCACCAGCGTGATGACTAATCCCCCTCATGGGAGCTCCCAGAAGAAGAAAAGGTGCCATGAGATGCGCTCCATTCCCATGAGTCAGGAATCGAATCCCTGACTATATGGTTAAGGGACAAGGTGAGCTGCCACCATGCCACACCTCATGATTTAAATATATATTTCTATTAATCTTGTTTTTACTACCAAATTTTCACAAACATATCATTTTTAATAAAAAAAAATCCATTTTTTTCATCGAAATGTTGACGTAAAAACAAGCTCTGAGTGAAAGAAAAATGGGTAAAAGAATTGAGAATAGATGAGAAATAAAATGGATAAAATAAAATAAAAACAATTGAGAATTAATTTTTTAAAAAAAGAAAAATAAGGAAAACAACATAAAAAATTATTAAATTTTGAAATAAAGAATGAAAGACGAAGGAACTTAGGGCCAGAGCTATACCCTTTTTTTTTATTTATCTGAATGATGTATTTAATAGTTGACCTTATGTAATGAATAATATATATGTGTGTGCGTGCGCGCACGCTTGTGCGTGATAAGAATCAAAACTCAAGAAGTATATATGTATGTGTATATGTATATATATATAATATTGTCTATCATAATATTTAAACATCCGATTAAATAAAGGATTAATAAAAACTGATTAAATTAAAAAATTAGAAGGGGTAATATAAAAGTTAGCAAAATTACAGTTTTTGAAGCAGACCACTGGCCGGTAGTCAAGGAGGAGCCACCAAACAAAGGAGAGTGGTTTATCAACATTCAAATAGTAATAGACACTCAACACCCAAAAAGAATAACAGAGAAAGATGATGGGAGATAATAAATAAAGAATAAAATATAGTGTGGGTCCCATACTTCTTGTAAAGGGGTATCTAGGATGTCTAAAATTTTGCTATTAAAGTAATATTATTGCCAAATAAATTAGCTACCCTACGAATGGAAGGTGAAATTATTCGCCACCCTACATATATATTTGACAAAAGTGCAGCAAATGCATAGCTACGCGTAAGAAAAACTAGCCACCGCAGCAAGCAAGTCTAAACGGTACGGTTTAGGTTCTGAATCTCTCCTCAATAAATATTAAGCAAGGGAGAGAGAAAAGAGAAAAGAGATGACAGAGAAAAGAGAATAAAACAGGGAGAGATTCAGAGTTGAGCTATTGTCAAGTTATCAGGAGAACAAAGAGTGAGTCTTTCTCTAATAAGGTAAATTTTTGGTTTCTCTACTAAGGTAAATTATAACATTGTTTCAAGTTACGGAGGTTTAGCTTATGGTTTCAACACTCGAAGCATTGTGTTCAAGATAGCCTTGAAATATTCTGCTGCCTAGTTCTTGTAGGAATCATTTTGCTGTGATCTCTTGTATGTTAACATGGCAAGCTATTCAGATCTTCCACATGATGCAAAAAGGTATGAACCGCAATATGTAACTCTAGCTTGTGTGCACTGTGGCAGTAGGGAGAGAATTAGTCTATAGCTTAATAGCTACATGAATGTTAATAAGGACAAAGGTAACATGAGATCTTCATTGTAATTGCAAACTACTGGGACTATATATCAGCCGGTATCCTGTCATAGAGCAAGCATCTATTTGGAAAATAGCTTATTTAATTTAAACTCTACGATAAATGAAACAGATAGCAACAAACTTTGCCGAAATTTCAGAATGAGTTGCTATAATTATTAGCTTTTGATAAATTAATGGATCAACCATTTTTAACATATTTGGTTGCGCATTTGCAACCATAAAAACCAGTTACGTTCTATGATATAATTGATTTTGGTCTTTTTGCATAATTTTTTCTTATATAAATTAGAATTGATTCTTGTCTGTAAAACTTATTAAGAAAGAAGTGAAAATTTATTATTTTATGTCATAATCAATTTCGGAAAAACTACACATAAATTATTTTGCTTTAAAATCAATTTTAAAGAAAACTATTTTAACAAAATCAATTATACTTAGAATAAATTTGACAAAAGTAAAGCGAAACACATTATTCATCTCATTAAATAATCATTATAATTTCTTTTAAAAATTATATATATTTATGAATATGTAACATTATTTAAAAGAAATTTATGCAAAGTAACATATAAATATTTTACTATAATTTAGGTTCATATTTTAATTTCTCAGAAAAACTCTAAAAATAATTGTTCGAAAAGTAATGAACTATAAAATTAAATTTTACAAAAAAAATATATTTTTCAACTTCTAAAAAGTAGAAAAAGAATAAATAATGCTAGAGTACCGCCACATGTCCCGAAATTTTTCATCCAGAAATAATGTCAGATCTAGTTGGCATGCATCTGACAAGATATAAGCGGTTTGGCTGAAATCATGGATGGCTAGAAAATAAAAGATCTATCTATCACATATTAGCACATAATTCTGGACACTAATTTGATGTATTTTCTAGTTGGAAAGCATTTTCTTGTTCACACGGTCCCAAATATATGATTAAAAATATTTTTAAATCCACAACTTAAAACATTGAAGTATCATAGTACCGGAAAGTTAAAAGGGGTGATTGAATAAGTCTGCAGATCAGATATTCTAAAACTCTTTTGTCTTTTCATAGTAGCACACAGACAAAATATTCTTGAATCTTACCGAAAAATATTCTTGAGTGGATATCTTACAAATGTATATCAGATATTGCCATAAAAAGCCAGCAGGGTTGTAACAAAATGTTAGATGTAGTGCATTTAATTTGAAGTGCCTTGTACAATCTTGTGTAGACTTGAAAGAAAGGTGGCTTTGATTGCCCGTGGGGCTAGGGGCCTTGGTGAGTGCATGGCAAGGCTCTTCTGCAAACATGGGGCCAAAGTGGTAATTGCAGACATTCGAGATCAACAAGGACTCGCGATACAAGAAGCAATTGGAGCTGAATTTGCAACACTGCGATGTATCAAAAGAAACTGATGTTGAAAATGCAGTGAACACAACCATATCAAAGTATAAAAAACTGGACATAACGGTGAACAATGCTGTAGTAGTGGATGATCCTAAACCAAGCATTCTTGACAACGATGTGGCTGAATTTGAACGTGTATTTAGTGCTAACCTCACAGGCCCTTTCTTGGGAGTCAAGCATGCAGCTAGAGTGATGATCCCTGCCAAAAGGGGTAGCATACTATTGGTCAAGCATTGGAGGGGTTGTGACTCATGCATACACATGCTCTAAACATGCAGTGGTGGGACTCACAAAGAATGCAGCTGCTGAGCTTGTAAAATTTGGCATAAGAATGAATTGCTTGTCTCCTTACTTCACTGCCAATAATGTAGGTATAACAGAGTAATTCAAACTAGATGATGAAGGGTGCTCAAGGGTCTATTCCAACATTAAAGGGGTATCATTTGCAAGAAGATGTGGCACAAGCTGCACTCTATTTGGACGGTCGTTTCACTACCATAAATTCGATTTTCGATTTGTTTTTCACACTCTTAAGTTTGAACTTTCAATTCATCCTATCGTTTGGGTGCTTTTTCTTTTTTTTTTTTTGGTCCTTGCCGATGTGCAAGTGTGTTTTCCATGTAGTAAATGTTCTCAATTTATGTAGTTTGAATAATTTAGAGGAGGGAAATTTTTGTCCTACCTATTGTGGATATAATGAGCACCTATTATGATAGTACACATAGTCTATATAGTTTAAAATTTGCAAAACATCCATCCAAAAGTGAAAGACAAGTTTTTTTTTTTATAATATTTTTATGGTTATAGAATCAGTAAAACTTTACACCTGCACTATGAATAGTACGCTACAGTGGGTTTGCAAACTTTTCGTTTGTACAATGTACAGATAGACAGATAGATAGTTTAGGGAAAAGTTTACTCTCTGATTGAAAGGTTCTCAAACGAGTTGTGATGAAAGGTTCTCTGATGGAAACTTTTCGTTTGTACAATGTACAGATAGACAGACAGACAGATAGCTAATGGCTTGACGAGTTGTGATGAATTGCAATATCTAAATGCGTAAGTAGAATGATGAGTAAACTGTACATCTACCAGTTTGGTTGATTCAGTTATCTCAAATTCTTTCAACATATAGGTGCATCAACTAGGTTCTATTATGTTCACCTGCACCACCTATATTTCCTTGTATCGTATCATGATTGTGAAACAGGGTTCTCGGAGCAATTGCATTTATTGGATCTTAATTAATCTGGTTTAATTTGAAGGATTTTTTTTTTCAATTTTTTTATTTCAAACTTAACACATCCATAATTTTTTTTTTTTTTTACAGTTTACAATAGTCTATAACTAAAGTATTGTTTAGGAAAAGCCACAGGCAAACACTCACCTAATATGAAACAAACCTGCTAAAAGGATATTCCTCCCTCCCAACGGTATTCTCCCATACACATAATTTCATGATTGACAATAATTTATACCTAATACGTCCCTATCGTGAATCCTTATTTTGGGGCTTAAAGTACCGTGCAAAGACCTATTTTTAAGGTAATAAAGATTGAATTTAAATTATTTTATTATAGATACTCTGATACTATATCATAAAATCATATCTCTTATAAGCTTAAATTGCTAAGTTGAAAGACATAAATAGTTTTACATCTAATACTCATCCTGAGCTTATTTCACTCAGATCAAGAATTAGTGTCACTTAGGGATAAAGCTTTAATTAGATATCTCATGTTTTGTCAAAGTTTCAATCTACTTACATCACTAATATTTTCAAAATATTTCAATTTGATCCTTTTAATAGAATATACCTAAATTATAAACAAAAAAATGAAATAAATATCAAATTGTGATATTAGGAAGTCACAATAAGACACAAAATGTCATCTTACAGTGTTAGAAGATTATCACAACAAACATAAAAAGTCAAGTTCTCCGTTAAAATTTGGGTATATTATATCCAAAAATATTATTTTAACACCTCAAAGTTAAAAGTAAGTGTTTAGTGATAACAATCTCAATTTATAATCATTGGATATGATAATAATCTCAATTTATCTTATGCATCCATCACATTTAATAGTGATAAAGTGAATATTTCAATAAATACTTACTTTTGAGATGTAGGAATAACACTACTCTGTTATATTAGAAATATAAAATTGAAACATGTAAATTAAAAAAAATTGATCAAAACTTCGATAGAACTAGAGTATTTAATTGAGAGGATTGCTCACCTGTAGTTAAGAGTCAATCCATTTTTTGCAGTCGGAATATCTAGTAGAAAATTGACACATGGTGGTGGGTTTAACAAATTTTAAACTGAAAAAAAAAAAGTCTAAATTAATAATTTGGCCTTTCTCAGCTTTGGGATCTTTTGTTCTCTGCGAATGTGTTCATCGTTGAATCCGTTTCTTCGTCGGCTATGTTGAGTTTTTCGACATGGCCAGTTCTTCTTTGCCACTCTGATTTGTGTGCTGTTTATCTTCTCTAGTGAGGTTATACTTAATTTCCAGCACAGTTCGGGTTTTCACTCTTAGGTCTGGTTCTTTTTCCATCGTAGATCTGTTCTTGATCTTGATTACTTTCCACAGCTCACTATTCGAGGTCTTGAGGTTTTGGCTTCAAATCCATCTTCGCCACCGTTTAGTTTCAAACATCAGCACTGGAAGATCTGGCATTTCTAGCGTGGCTCGTCTCCTCTCTCAATTCCATCTTTTATCTTCACAATTCTAGTTCTTGGCCACCAATGTTCCTTGTGTCGGCGGATGTAGTATCTGATTTGGATCTCAGACTGATACCTCAAAAACCCATGATCTGGAACAAAATCGAAGCTTGGCTTCCAAACCAAAAACTAATCTTCATCTGATCATGTGGTGGTAGTAAGGGCCTAGAGTCCATTAACGGAAGAAGGCCATGGGACAAATTTGTAATTTACTTTTTTTTCATTTTAAAATTAGTTGGACCCATTACCCACATGCCAATTTTCTATTAGGTGCTATAGCTAATTCCCAAAAACAAAAAAATGCAAAAAATGCATTAACGGTCAGGTGAGCAGTCCACTTTTATTCAAACCCTTCCTTTTTATGAAGTCAACCTTGAACGTTACCAAAGACATCAAAATCCACCCAACCAGCTTTTTTCTAATCGACTGAATAGCAGTCCGATCCGATCACTGTCTGAAGAAACAATATGACTTCGATGACAGAAACAGAGGCACAAGAAGGAAGTCCCTTCTATTCGTCCTCTAGTCGATGGGCGCACGACGTGTTCTTGAATTTCAGAGGCGCAGACACACGGGCCGGATTCACCAGCACTCTCAACAAAGCCCTTACCGACAGAGGAATCCGGACATTCTTCGACGACGACAAGCTCCGAAGAGGTCAGCAAATAAGTCACTCGCTCCTCAGAGCAATCGAGGAGTCGAGATTCGCGGTCGTGGTGTTCTCCCCGAACTACGCGGCATCATCGTACTGCCTCGACGAGCTGGTCCACATCATGAGCTGCTGCAAGGGGGAAGAGGACCGGCTGGTGCTGCCGGTTTTCTACGAAGTTGACCCGTCGCAGGTGAGGCACCAGGGAGGGGCTTATGGTGAAGCCTTGGAAAGGCATCAGAGATTGGAACGCATTGAAGAGGAAAGGCTGCGCCAATGGAGGGAGGCCTTGTATGATGCCGCTAATTTGTCAGGCTGGCATATCCAACAAGGGTAACCTTTGCCTCCCTCGTCTTCCTTGAATTTTCATGAGTTTATTTTTTTTTTCAATTGTTATCATTTATTTCTTTAAAACATAGTTATCAGACTCGGCCATTAGTCATTTCGGTCGAAATCTTTGGGTCATTGGTTCAACCGGTGGGTTACTGGTTTAACCAGTTGAACCGAATTTAATTAAATAAGCATGTAAAATTATAGTTTAATGTAATTTAATATGTAATATATATATTTTATGACACAATATTAAACAACCAGCCACTTGTCCCAGTGGTTGCCTTACCCGTCCAAGGCCTATTGATACTGATGGCCCTGGTTCGAATCCCTTGGGTGCCAATTTTGATCAATGCATTCAAAAAACTTCATCATCCAAATATACTATATATACAATTAATTGCATAATATATATCAAAGAGAGCATTGGCGTGGTTGTTGCTGCGATGCTTTCCTTCCCTGTTGGTGCAAGTTCGAGTCCCAGCGCTTTGAAGATTTTTGGATTTCTCTAGAGCCGCCACGTGTACATGGACGAGGTTCATAAGCTGGTTCAGCGGTTCGATGGGTTTGGCTTGGGGCGGTTCAGGGGTGGCTCGGCCGGTTGAACCCGGGTTTGACCAAGTTTGACCGAGTCAATGACTTGGCTGGTTCAATGGGAGAACCGGACTAGTGACCGGTTCACCGGTTTCCGGTTCGAACCGGCCGGTTCGGTCCGGTTTTAATAACTATGCTTTAAAATATGATTTTTATATTTATAAATATAAGTAATTTTGATTTTGATTTTACTTCCTCTTAAAAATTTATTTTTGATCCATTTTTTTTTTGGTCCCCACATGGTTCGGTACCTAATTATTTGTATGTTTAGAACATTGTGAAGGACAAAATAAAAAACTTTGGAAAAATTGAATTTATCTTTTATTGTCAGCTCTCCTCTTTTTGTTTAATTGACACTTACTTTCTCTACCTGCACGATATAGAGGGAATACAGGATAATGATTTTATATGTGAGTTGAATAGCAAATTGATTTAAATATTTATTATCTTAATGTTAAATGTCTTATAAATAAAAATTGGTGAATGAATGATGGTGTAATATTTTTTATATTATTAATACATCCACACTTAAAAAATAATATTTTCTTTTAATAAAAAAAATCATAAACTCGATATGCTAACGTGTGGAATTTAAGAGAAAAGGGGTGAAGATGAATTTGATAAAAGTACTCTCATTTTAGGATCGGAACATTTATGTAATTCAATTAATCATGACAATAATATTTTTACCTTGAGTGCCTTTGGTGAACTTTTCCAGAGGAGAATTATTTGAACCACCACTCCTACTCCCCTCCCCCCCGGGGCCCTCTTCACCTTTTGTCCTCGTAATCTTCTCTTTTTTTTCCCCCTCTTATTGTCTTGAGCCTCCCTATTTTTCGAAATTCAAGTATCTTTTCTCTTCCTAGAGTATTGAAAGAGGCGTTACAGATTTGTACCTTTGTTGGTCATAACATATTTATCACCGCATGTATATAAGTTATTATTGGAAGGAAGAACAAAAGTTAAAAGTGGATCCAAAATTCAAATCCACACCTAGTCTTAGACACGAATTCACTTTGAAGTGTATACGCAATCATTAAAAAATGAAAATGATTTGCTTTATTTTTTGATAGACAAATGATTTGCTTTATAAATCACATTTTATGCTTGTAACTTTAAAAAATTAAGAAATGATTTTATTTACAAATTCATGAGATTTGTTTCTTTATTTACAAATTAAGAAATGATTTTATTTACAACTACTTGAATAATTTACTCATAACTTTACAGGTCTAAATCTGAATATACGTTTATTCGGAAGATCATTGGAGAGATCTTCAGAAAGATCAACAGAAGCTTTGTACCAATTGGTAATCACCTAGTTGGCATGGAACCTCGGGCAAGAAATTTTATCAAAGCGCTAAGATTAGACTCTGATGAAGGGGTCGTCCTGGCTGGCATTTGGGGTATGGGTGGAGTAGGTAAAACAACACTTGCTCGAACCGTATTTAATTTAATTTCTGGTCAGTTTGAAGCTACATGTTTCCTTGCTGATGTTAGACGGAGGTCACATGAGCATGGCCTGGTGAAACTTCAGGAGGCACTCGTTTCTGAAATAGCTGAGGAGGACATCAGGTTTGAACAAGTGAGTGTGGGTGAGATAATTCCAATACTAAAACACAGGCTCCACCGAAAAAAGGTTCTTTTGATTGTTGATGATGTTGATGAACTAGACCAGCTAGAGTCATTAGCTGGAAGGCCTAGTTGGTTTGGTCCTGGTAGTAGAATCATCATAACTACAAGGGATAAAAATTTACTTACTGTGCATGGTGCTTATTTAGCATATGAAGCAGAGCCATTGAATGAACGAGAAGCTCTTGAGTTGCTTTGCTGGAAGGCTTTGGAAGATGACAAACCTGATCAAGATTATGTGGAAATATCAGAGCGTTTGGTTAGTTACTCCTGTGGCCATCCATTGGTTCTGGAAATAATTGGTTCTTACTTGTTTGGTAAACAAATAGATGAATGGCACTGGATCCTTCATAAATATAAAAGAATTCCTACAAGACACATTTTAGAGGTCCTTTCTGCCGGCTATGATAATTTGGATGCAGATGTGAAAACAATTTTCCTTGACATTGCGTGTTGCTTCAATGGTTATGAATTGGAACATGTTAAAGATTTACTGCTAAATGGTCGTGGGATCCATACAGATTATGGTTTTCAAGTGCTTATATCCAAATCTTTCATTAAGATTGATGGTGGCCAGGTGAGAATGCATGAGTTGGTAGAGGATCTAGGAAGGGAAATTGTTCGGCAGGAATCACCAAAGTATCCTGCCAAACGCAGCAGGTTATGGTTATATCAAGACATCGTACATGTTTTACAGAATAATAAGGTACATTGATTAGGTTGATCTCCATGATTGTTTTAATTTCTATTTCCAAACTCTTCAATTTGAATTACCTATATTAGTGAATATTTGCTAGCCTGCTAGGTGACATGACTTCTCATGCATTGATAGATAGTATTGGCGGCAGCATCCTTGATAAGTTGTGATTTCCTCTTTTTATGTCAAGCTCCTAACATGCAAAGTATATTGTGGCTTTGAAGGGAACTGCTTACACTGAAATCATGAAGATTGATTTGCCTAGAGGTGTAGAAGTGCAATGGGATGGAACGGCTTTCGGGAGTATGAAAAACCTCAAAATTCTTGAAATTGTAAATTCACGCTTTTCCTGTGTTCCCACGCATCTCCCAAAGAGTCTGAGAGTGCTGAACTGTAGGGGGTACTTCGGTTGAGCAAATTAGCTGGTGATGAGGCTCCACCTGTCTGTATGCTGCCTAGTATTGTTAGACAAAACTATTCATGATTCACAACATGCTCACTTCCTGTAACTCAAGAGTTACTAGCAAATGTTTGTCTGTCTTTGTCGTGATAATTTCTCTGCTGGTGGTAAGTGATAACGATAGAGTTAAGCAGTCGCTTGTAAGTGTTTCGTTAATATCAACATTATAGCAAAAATTGACATCTACCATCCTCTTGGCTCTAGGCATGATGAACAGAACAAAGTCTGTTATGCTTATATTATAAAGTTTGTACTAATTTAGGCCAGATATATATAGATTTACCTGATTTTATATAAGTCCTTTATATTCTAACATAGAATTTGGGAGGAGGCCACTCTCCCTTGCAGTCGTCAAGAAGGAGCTGCCACATATAAATTAGCTACCCTCTGCATTTGAATGGAGAAATAACTCGCCACCCCACATATATTTGACAAAATTTTGTGCAGCAAATGCAGCTTCTTCACTTAAAGAAAAACTGGGCACGTACGCCATCAAGTCTGCGCTAAGAAACTCTACTTTAGACCAATAATTTCACATGAAAATCTTTTATTAGTCAATCGTTACAGCAACATTGATGGACTTCCAACAATTTATTTATCACAGAAAACACCATTACACATTGACACGGGGGAAAAACAAAAAGGAAAAACGACTAGATGAATATTGAAAGTTCAAACTTAATTAAGATTGTGAAAACAAACCGAAAATTGGATTGATAGTAGTAAAACCACCATCCAAAGCTAGATTATGACCACTAATGTACTTAGACTCGTCGCTAGCCAAATAGATTGCAGCTTGTGCTACGTCTTCTTCTAGCAATTGAACCCCTTGAATGTTGGAATAGACACTTGAGCACCCTTCATCATCTAGCTTAAAGAAATCTCTAGCTAATGCGTTAGCAATGAAATAGGGAGACAAGCAATTCACCCTTATGCCAAATTTTCCAAGCTCAGCAGCAGCATTCTTTGTGAGTCCCACCACGGCATGTTTAGAGCTTGTGTATGCATGAGTTGCAACCCCTCCGATGCTTGAGCATACACTTCCTAATGTTATTATGCTACCCTTTTTGGCAGGGATCATCCATCTAGCTGCATGTTTGATTCCCAAGAAGGGACCTGTGAGGTTAACACTAACTACACGTTCAAATTCAGCCACATCATTGTCAAGGATGCTTGGTTTGGCATCGTCAATTAATACAGCGTTGTTCACCATTATGTCTAGCTTTTTATACTTTGATATGGCTATGTTCACTGCACTTTCAACATCAGTTTCTTTTGATACATCGCAGTGTACATAGGTTGCAAATTCAGTTCCAATTCCATTTTGTACCGCGAGTCCTTGTTGATCTCGAATGTCTGCAATTACCACTTTGGCCCCGTGTTGGCAGAAGAGCCTTGCCATGCACTCACCAAGGCCCCTAGCCCCACCGGTAATCAAAGCCACCTTTCCTTCAAGTCTACACAAAATTGTACAAAGCAATTTTTTTTAAAAGAAAAAGATGGAAATTGCTTCGTTATATCCTGAATATAGAAATTTTCTCACATTAATTGTTATTTATTGTTATCCAGAGAAATGCTTAGGTGGTCTAAAAGAATGAGAATGCATTTTCTGTTTCTATTTAATAACTGACACATTAATTTTGTAGGTTATTGTTCTCTCTCATTTTCTCTGTATATTTAATACAATAACTAATATGTTATTTGTTAAATAGAAGTCTGGAACAGAGCAAATATATTCTTTTACTCTCAAAGCATCCAAGAATTTCTTTATTATATATCAGATGAGACGAACGAAAAAAATTTAGACAATAAAGACAAACATAATACACAAATATAGTAATAAACTTTGCATAGTTTTTTTATTTTCCTCTCAATGTAGATGGAATCAAACTTAATGAAATAAAGGGGGTTCCACTAATTAACATAAACTTGTCCACCATTATACTCCCTTGTATATGAAAAAAGGTGACCCAATACACGAAGCTTCCCACCTAGTGAGGTTGGAGAGAGTAGATGTACATAGTTTTATACCACTACTTTGCAAAGTTGTTTCCAATTTGAAATTGTAACCTCTAGATCATAAGATAGTATCTTTACCATTGTGCTTGGACTTATTCTACGGTATATCCCCTTGTATATATTTATGAAAAATAAAATAACTATCAACATAAAAAGAAATAACAGATAGACTTGAGATTTTATTAGTATATTCTATTTATTTAATTTGTAAATATTTATTAATATTCATCGCTTTTGATAGTTAAAAAAAAAAAAAAAACTGGATAAGAAAATATGGAGTTGCTACGGACTAATTCACCCCCAGCATACCGCAGATAAGCTAGAGTTGCATATTGATTCCTAGTTCATACCTTTTTGCAGCAAGCGGTATATGTGAAAAGCATGCCATATTAACCAGAGATCACTGCAAAATGATCCCTAGAAGAATTAAGAAGCTGAATACACTTCAAGGCAATCTTCTACACAATGTTTGAGTGTAGAAACCATGAACGCCTACCTAACTTATATAGACAAACAGTGTTTTATATCAACTTGGATATATTATTACATTATTGCGCTGACTTATTTAATTAGCATGGTTTTCATACCAAGTAGTAGTTGCCACAATTGAAATCTAAATTCAAATTTATTTTAACAAGTTGGCAAGAGATTCTTGTGTCATTAGGAGTTAACATAGATTCATGTATGTGAATTCATAATCAGAAAAAATTGTCAGACTCGATCAAGAAGCCAAAAAAGGAAAATATTTAAAGCTAAAATCTCTTTATTTTAGTCATTTCCTTTCTAAAGTGAGATTGGATCCAAATCCTATTATTAGGAGGATTTGTATTTAGAGAGTAAAATGAAGAGTTTGACCTGTAGTCAATAAAGTGAAAAAGGTCTCATTTTTAATTTTATTAATTTAAAAGTAAAATTATTTATTTTACTCTCTAAAGTAAAATCCTTGATCTATATCCTTATTATTATTATTATTTGGTTCAACCAAGTATCTTTCACTGGTAATCATGATTAATCCTCTTAAGTTTACATACATGGGTATTACTTATAGCCACGAAACTCTTTCTATGTACACTGCTAGGATTCAAATCCTTGATGATTATATGCAACGAGTTCAACTAACTATCAATTGTGCTAGGTTTTGTGGTTATTATTATTATTACTATTATATCTCTCTCTGTTTTGGTTGTATTCAGACAACATAAGGACAATAGAGATTGCTTATAAAAAAAATAAAGAATGAATTTGATGGATCTCTCCTTAAGCTTACTGTAGTTACATTTTATATAATTCTATTTATAAAATTATTATTAAACATTCCTAAGGTTTGATAATATTTCACTAGCTGTAGTTACTCATTTATTAATTTAAGTGATTTAAACGATAAAAAAGATAACATATGACATACACATAATTACCAGTAACAAATTATTCACCAAAAAAAAAAGATTACCGGTAACAAATTATAATTTGAAAATATTTGAATATAGATTGACCAACATATCTTATTTTTATCATATGAGGATGAATCTAATAATTATAATTTATGATATAAAAAAGTATTTTAATTGGTCTATATATAAATATTGAAAAAATATTATAATTTTATCATTAATAATCTTATCCATATCACTTGCATATATGTTGTACTTCTACTTTGTCATCTAAATTAACAAAATTATAATGGCGAGGGAGTCAAGCCATTGTAATTCTAGCAAATCTCAAATATCTTTAGTGAGAATTTCATAAATAAAGGGTCCAATTGGATTGACAGAGGTAATAAGTTAAGGAAAATTATATTTGAACATTCATGAGTGGATAAGACATCTATTTTATTACACTTAAATGTGGTGATACTTATTTATCCCACTTTTTCATGACACTTAAGGGTGATGAGATTGAGATATTCATTTTTAAATGCTTAGATAATATCACTCATAAGTTAATTTATCTTAAAATAAATAAATAAAATAATATAAAATAGAAGAGAGAGACTACCAAAGAAATCTCTTCTAGAGGTTGTACCCTACTGTACTTGTGATACCTGACGTCTATTTGTGATGAGTTTATTTCGTTTGTCGTCTATAAATGTATGAAATTTAGTGAGAATTATGTATAATTTGTAATTGAATTTTATAAATAATTTTATATAATTTATATTAAAAATTAAGACTAAATAATAATAATGATTTTTATTGGGAATTTATTCGAAGTAATAACAATTTAAAAAAATTAGTATACTCCTGTTTTTAAGATAACGTTGTATAACGAATAATCATGTTTCATGAAAAATAATAATAGTTAATTAACATCAATATTGATGCCGGCTTTATTTTGAAGAAGTTCAGTTGGGTGTTCACATGTTAGATCTACCGACCGCCATGTTAGTGATCAACTGAATAATTAACTATAATCTTTCTTAGGTTGTGCTTAATTGGATATAATTAAATTAAATCAAATACTACAAGTACTTATTTGTTGCTAAGTTTCATATTGACATGTGGATAACGTAAGCTCACCAGGTAAGAAGTGCTGACAGCTGACATGCCTACTTGCATAGCTCGATGTCATCTTAACCTCGTAGGATGCTCAATTGGGCATTAACTTAATGTTAGATCTAACAACCAACATGAAAGTGATCAGTTTATTAATCTCATACTTAACTCTTATTATTCTTATACTGCGATTTAGTGCACGTTTAATATGTGCTTTTTTTCATCTTACTATTTGATTTATTCATTTATTTAATTTATTTGTTTTCTACTGCTCCTTCAATTTTAAAATAAATATCTTTTTTTTAAAAAAATATTTATAAATCAATGATACTATTGTACTAAGGAAGTATTTCTATTCTTTACTAAGGTAGTGTTTGTTTTGTGTCTTGGGACACAAATACAGGAACGAACTGTCCCTGTATTATATTTTGGTGATAGGGACGGAAAATTTTTCCGTCCCAAAGATAAAAATTTCCTGTATTTATATCCCTCCAAAAAGTGGGGACAGTGGAGACAGAAAATGAGGACAGTGGTCCGGCCACTTACCGCCACCGGTCAACCGTCGGCCGACCGCAGGAGTCAACGGTCAACACTGAAAGTCAACGCGGTCAACGCCGCCGGCCATTAGTCAACGACCAATATTTTTTCTGTCTCCATCTCCACAACCAAACATGATACAGGGACAATATTTTTTTCTGTCTCTGTCTCCACTGTCTCTATATTTCTGTCTCTGTCCTTCTTGGGACACAAAACAAATGTAGCCTAAGTGTCTTTTTTTTTTATTTGTGTATACAGATTAAAGAAATATTTGATTAAATTTATATATTAGAGGAATTTAGGTAAATTTTATAAATTTGTCCTTATTATTTAATGATTAATTCCTCCACTTACTCTTTCTCTTAAATATATTAGTATCTAAAGTAAGGATACATGTAAAAGATAAAATGTAATTAATATTGTCTAGATATTTTAAAAGGGTGGGTAATTATAAAAAAATAAATATTTTTAAAATAAATACATATTATAGAATTATCGCAATATTATTTTCTTGTGAAGAAGGTAAACTTACCATATAAAAATTCTGTTATGAACTCAAGGAGAGTTCAACTCAAAAGATTGATTTATGACATATGATAATATAAACTTAGGTTCACCATAAACCCGAGACATGACAACATATCAACTTCTTATTTTTAAAAAGTTAATATGTGCATAATTTTATATTAGATTTTGGGTGGTGGATATATTATATCATGTGTAGGGTTCACCATGAACCCGAGTCTATGCTATCATCCACCTTGATTTATTGGATGGAAGATTTTATAAACTTTAGTATCATAGTTGAACAATGTGACTCTTTGATGCGAAACTTGTAATATGATATCTTTATGAGATAGAGTTATTTAATCTCATAATGCGTGAAGAAAAATGTTATACATGATCTTGAGTTCCAAGTATTTATTATTATTTTATCTTAGATTCCAACTCCCTAGACATACTCGAATGAAATTATTCTACTCTTGTTAAAGTTTTATATATGCTCAGAAGAAAGGAAAACGAATGAACATTGAGAGAAAATGGCAGAGAGAGTAATTGGAGAGTTGAGCAAAATGATATTTTATGCTTTATTCAACGTGAACTGCTCCTTATATACAAGTGTCTATTATCAGCGTTAAGCTAGTTTATTGTGTATATTAACAACTAATTTTCCCGCCTAACAGCTTTAACTACTGCTGAACTAGTGATCCATGCACCTGCTGATTTGGCAATCCGTGCGTTGTGTTTCTTCATCCCTCAAGTCATGCTTCAGTCGCTCACTCCCTGTGACTTCAGCTGCAGCATGCTTCGATACCCCCCCCCCGGCGCAAGCATGAGGCTGGAAGATGTCGATCAGCCCAAGTTTGGGAAGAAACGAGACAAACGACTTGAAAGGAAGACTTTTGGTGAGTATGTCAGCTCGTTGATCCGAAGTGGAAATGGGGAGTAACCTCATTAGTCCAATAGTGACCTTTTCTCGAACAATATGGCAGTCAATGTCCAAGTGTTTTGTTCATTCATGAAACACCGGGTTTGCTGTTATGTGGAGGGCGCTTTGGTTGTCACAGTAGAGTACTGCTTGTCGATGGCAGCTGATCTGGAGGTCTCAAAGTAGAAAGGCAATCCATTGAAACTCACACGTTCCAGCTGTATTCCGCTTCAACAGATGAACGTGAGACGGTGGTTTGCTTCTTTGAACGCCAACTTACAAGAGAATGTCCAATGAAGAAACAATATCTCGATACAGATCTTCGAGAATCCACGCAACTTGCCCAATCAGCATCGCTGAACCCAAAAACTTGTAGTTCAAAGGATCTGGAGAAGAATAGTCCAGGCCTAGGTGAACCTTTGAGGTAGTGAACGACACGCATAGCAGCTTTATGATGCTGCATGGTGGGGTTTGCCATAAACTAGCTGAGTTGTTGCACTGCGAAGGAAATATCTGGCCTTGTGCTGGTGAGATACAAAAGGTGCCTAATGAGCCTGCGATAACCTGGACCATCAAAATATGGGGGCCCCCCCATTGCTGTGCAACTGGACAGCACAATCAATGGGTCTGGTCACTGGTTTGGAGCCAGCAAGACCAGAGTCATGTAGTAAGTCCAGGCAATATTTTCGTTGGCAAATGGAGATTCCTTTGGATGAATGAGCGACTTCCAAGCCAAGAAAAATTTTCAACAGCCCAAGGTCTTTAATTCTGAACTTGTCATCAAGAATATGCTTGATTCGTGCAAACTCATCAATATCATTTCCCGCAAGGATAATATCATCAACATACACTAGAAGAGCTATGTATGAGGATGTATTTACCTTGGTGAAGAGGCTATGATCTGAAGCAGCTTGAGAGTAGCCAACAGTTAGAAGCAAAGTAGAGAGTTTTTCAAACCATTGGCGACTTGCTTACTTGAGTCCATATAAGGACTTGACGAGCTTGCACACTTTGTTTGGTCCAGGGGAAGGGAAACCCGGTGGGAGTGTCATATATACGTCTTCATAAAGGTCACCATGAAGGAAAGCGTTATTGACATCCATTTGATGAAGATGCCAACCATTGATGGATGCTAAAGCCAATAAGATGCGAATGGTAGACATTTTGGCTACTAGAGAAAAGGTGTCAAAGTAATTTAGCCCTTCGACTTGATTGTACCATTTGGCCACCAATTGTGCTTTGTAGCGCTCAATACTCCCATCAGATTTTCGCTTTATTTTGTAGACCCATTTATGTCCAATAAGAGTGACGCAGGGTGGAAGGTCCACAATTATCGAGGTGGAATTATCTTCAAGTGCTTGGATCTCGGCCTTCATGGCCTCTACCCAACAACCAGATTTGACAGCCTCAGTGTAAGAACTTGGTTCGATTTGTGAGGAAACATTGAGGGAGTAGGCTCTGTCTTGTGGTGACAGATGTGTGTAAGTGATGACCTTGGAAAGTGGATAAGCCACTTTATTAGAAGGACCGATTGGAGAAGTAATGATGGAGTTACATTGGTATTCTGCCAAATATGCTGGTGGTTTCTTGGGTCTGTAGGAGGTCCTTGGAGGGATGGATGGTTGGGGTTGCAATGGTGAATTTGTGGAATGTGGTTCTGGAATTGTAGTGGGGGTAGGTGACACAGTGTCTAAGGGTTGACATTGTGGAGTATGTGGTGAGGTGAGGTCTAAAGGTGGTGTTGGTATCGTTTGGGAGTTAGGTGATTGTTGTGTGTTGTAAGGTAAGGTATGTTCAAAAAATACAACATTTTGAGAAATGACAATTTCTTTTGTGCTTATGTCTAGCATGACAAATCCTTTAATTCCTAATTTTAATCCTAGAAATGCACATTTACGAGCTCGGGTGTCAAACTTTTGTCTTCCTGAAAGAATTGTGCTAGCATAACACAAACAACCAAAAGGCTTTAGTTCTTGTAAATCAGGTACAACATTGTAGAACACTTCATAAGGGGATTTGTGACCCAAAATTGGAGTTGGAATACGGTTTATTATGTATGCAGCATGCTGAATAGCATAAGACCAGAACAATTTTGGCAGTTTAGATTGAAAAAGGAGTGCCCTAGCGACACTAAGAAGGTGTTGATGCTTTCTTTCTACCCTACCATTTTGTTGTGGGGTTTCAATGCAACTAGTTTCATGCATGATTCCTTTTGAATTGTAAAACTAAGGCATTAAAAATTCAGACCATTGTCTGTTCTGATTTTCTTAACTTTTGCATCAAACTAATTTTCAGCCATTGTAATAAAGTTTTGAACAGCGATCATGACTTCTAACTTAGATTTTAAAAGGAAAACCCAACAAAATCTGCTATGATCAACAACAGCAGTGAGAAAAAATCTGTGTCCATGTATGGAAGTAACATTAAAGGGCCCCCAAATGTCTAAGTGCTGTAATTCAAAACAGATCTTAGCTCTGCTTGAGCTTTTATTGTAAGGTAGTCTCTTTTGCTTAGCGAATTGGCATATATCACATGGCTTATAAGTATGGAAATCTATGTAATCAAATTGTTTACTAAGGGCAAGTAGTTTTGTATCTGATAAATGTCCTAATTTGAAGTGCCATAAAGCTTCAGGTGGGATAGTTTGCTTGGTAAAGTCATGGTTTCGGGTATGGAGAGAATTCACATAGCTTTGTTTAGTATATACCAAGTGGTAAAGTCCATCATGTACTTCACCCAAACCAATCATCCTCTGAGAGTGGATATCTTGTATGAAACAGCCAGATAAGGAAAAAATGAGTGTGCAGCTTAGGGACTTAATCAATTTGTAAATGGAGATTAAGTTAAATTCGAACTCAGGGACATATAATACATTGGTGAGAACTAAGCCTGGAGAAAAACTAACTGTTCTTGCATAATGAGTGACTACTATTGTACCATTTGGCAGCTTGACCTCAATTGGTTTAATTCTAAAATAAGAAGTGTACCATTTCAAAGAGATGCACATATGGTCAGCAGCTCCTGAATCAAAGATCCAGGAACCATAAAATGATTTCAAATGACAAGATAAGGCTAAGCTTATATCGAATGGGTTGGGATCTTGGACAGAAGAAGTGACAGGGTTAACAGAAACTTGGTTGGAATTGGCTCGAGGCAGTAAACTAGTTTGCTGAAGTAGAGTCATGAGACTTTGAAATTGCTCTTGAGTAAGAATTCCACTTAGTCCTTGTCAGGCTTCAACCTTAGGAGTCTCCTCCTGTTCTCCAATTGCAATGTCATCAGCTTTCACCACATTGCTGGCACTTGCCTTATTTCGAAATTTAAAATCTGGTGGGAATCCATGCTTTATGTAACATGATTCCACCGTGTGTCCAAATTTGCCACAATGTGAGCAAACTTTGGTCGTGCCTTTCCCTCTGTCGTAGGGTTTGTTTGAGTAAGACTGTTTATTCACAGCATTTACTAGAATTTTGGACTCATCTTGATATAAGCTTAGTGACTTCCCTTCCTATTGCAAGACTACTGAGAACACCTTATTCATAGAGGGAAAAGGATCTGTTTGCAGAATTTGCATTCTTACTTGCGAGAATCATTCATCCAATCCATTGAGGAATCAGATCACATACTCTTGTTGTTTATGAAGTTGCACATTTCTCATCGCTTCACAAACACATTGCACTGGACATGTGCATGAAGGAATCGGTTGATAATTTTCTAACTCTTCCCAAAATGCTTTTAGCTCAGTGTGATAATCAGTAATTGACATGTTACCTTGCTTAAAGTTGTGGAATTCTTGCATCAACTCAGCAGTTCTAACCATATCTCCTCTCGAAAACTTCTCTTTCAGATCTGACCAGACTTCTGAGGCTAATTCAATTGCATCAACACTTTTTGCAATTGAAGGAGCAATGGAATGCATGATCCATGAGTGGATGATGCTGTTGCAACGTTCCCAAACTTCGTACAGTGGATCAAACTCATTAGGTTTGAGTATTGAACCATTTACGAACTTGAATTTGTTCTTAGCAATCAAGGCACGCTTCATTGATCTCGACCAAATGTGGTAATTAGAACCAGAAAGTAATGGAGAAACCAGTACTTGAGCCAGATTCTCATTAGGATGCAAATAGTAAGGATTTTGCGACAAATCATTGTTGAGCTGGTTCTGACGATCTGGATCTGGACCAGAACCATGTCTATTGTTTCCATTCGTGTTTCTCACCATGGCGGAATCGATGCGCAGCAGAGCTCTATTGCTAGAGCTCTGATACCATCAGAAGAAAGGAAAACGAATGAACATTGAGAGAAAATGGTAGAGAGAGTAATTGGAGAATTGAGCAAAATGATATTTTATGCTTTATTCAATGTGAACTGCTCCTTATATACAAGTGTCTATTATCAGCATTAAACTAGTCTATTGTGTATATTAACAACTAATTATCCCACCTAACTGCTGCTGAACTAGCGATCCGTGCACCTACTGATCTGGCAATCCGTGCGTTGTGTTTCTTCATCCCTTAGGTCATGCTTCAGTCGCTCACTCCCTGTGACTTCAGCTGCAGCATGCTTCGATATATGTATTTTTCAGCTCTACTTTTTCATGTTCTTTATTATTGGTAAATCTCTTTTTTTTTTTTGGTATTTTCAAAGCACAATACAAGAAGTCGTCAATTTTAACGGGAAATACAAGTTATGCTAATTTGGACATAATTAGAGTTGTTGTTGTATTGAGATAATTTTTGTGGTATTAGAAAGTTAAAGAAAAAACCTACAACTTTAATGAAGACAACAAGATAGTTCACACATTTGAAGGATAAAAAATCATGTTCAAGTTAGAAGATATTGATAGTATGGCGCCTAGATGCTTGAAGCCTTTCTTATGCCCATTATGCAATTTTATTTTATTTTATTTTTTCCAACTTGGGAAGCCAGTGCCCAAAGCAGTGGGAAGCCAACACCCAACATTGTTTTAGTATCTAGCTGTTGCGTTTTTAATTAAACCCGAAAAGTGGGGCATTTTGAGGATGGAGAGGAAACTCAAGAGGACATTCGAGGAGCTATGGGAACATACAAAGGACTGCAATAGGAAGAGGGATTGAAGAGTTGATCACTCTAAATCGCAGTTCTATCATGGATTCTTCTTCTCTTTCTCTGCTTTTCTTTTCTTTATTAGTCTATAAACTCTGTTGTTGGGGTATTGTGAAGCCTGAATTGAAATAAATTCCTATAGTTGTGTTAACAATGGAATGAATATATCAAAAGGATATCACTATAATGTGGGAAATTTGTGTATGAGATAGAGATAAACTACATAATTCTCGATGTTTAATAATTTATTTTGCGATTGTGTGAATTTGAGGATTAGAACTGTGAGCTTAAATCCTTTGTTTGTTCTGCAAGTAAATATATGAGAGTGAAAGAGAAGAATTGATACTATATGGAGAAATTGGAATCAATTACTGATAATCTATCCTTAAATCTACTAAGCTTTTACTCAAGTAAAAGGAATTCAATTAATCTTTTTAAAAAAGTTTAAACTAAGCCAACCTCTAATGCTTTCAAATATTATTAATTCCATTTACTTCTTCCTTAAATCGTACTTGCTTTATTTTACTACTTCTTCGCTTAAATTTATTTATTTTTAAATTAGAGCCCCTTTCGATACACAAATAGTATTTTTATAATATAAATAGAAATTAAATTAGTGAAATGTTGGTTGATGACAACAGTTTTCAAGTGACGAAACTCATTTAGCGTGATTATTACTTGAATTAATTAATACATTTGTCGAGTTGATATCATAACATTGTCACGCTCCTATTCAAAGGTTAACGACTATAATGGCTTGTTCTAGACAGCTCGAACTCACTTTGAGCAGGTTCAACTGACCTTTTCAAAATATCCATTTTTCAGGTTGCTCCTTTTCCATAGCATTGACTTTAAATGTAACAACCAACATGAAAGTGATCGTTTTTTTTTTTTTTTTTGGTGGGAAAAGTGATCGTTTTACTAATCTCATATTTAACTCAACTTGATTATTCTTATATTGCAAATCATTGGTGTAGGTTCAATGTACTTTTTATTTGATTTGATTTATGTATTTATTTGTTTGTTGTCATACCAATTCAAGATGTTTCACTTGCGAATAAGGGAAACTAATCACATAGAAGTTCTGTTATGAACTTAAGCATAGCATTTGATTGGCATATAGTTCTACAACATGGAACTTGTAATATTTCCACTTCCATTTATAGGTCGATCCACTCTAAATTGCTCATTATGAGCTTAACTCTAGCCTCTTTAGGTGACCCTTTCTCAGGTTAATTTGCTTGATCATTGACTTTTAGATTTAACAACCAACATGAAAATGATCATCTTATTTATCTCATACTTAACTTTGATTATTCTTAGTTTCTTGCTTATGTTTCATCTTAAATATGATGTTTTTATTTTATTTGTTTGATTTACTTATTTATTTGCATGTTGCAATCAGATGATGTTTGTAACTTGTGAGTAAGGTAAATTAACCACATAGAAGTTCAATTATGAGCTCAAGTTGAAAAGAGAGCCTAACCCAAAAGAATAAGGTGAGAGATCGAGCCCCTAAACTAAGTGTCACAAGTGGATGACATAATCCCCAAATTGAAACTTGAAACATTGACACTCTAATATTTAAAGGAAGTTGGAGACCACTATGCCGACATAGGCTGTTCCTTTCGTACTAGGTGATCCTTTTCACGTATCAGTCTCTCAAGCATAAGGGAGAGCCCAAACTAAAAAAGTAACATATATAATTGGCAAAATGTACCTTTTGATCTCCCAATTTATTTTTATTTTTCATTTTGATCCCTAACTCAGGCAGCTTTTCATGTACCAGTCCCCTAACTTATTTTTCTTTTATTTTGATCCCTAACTAATTTTTTATTCTTTTTGGTCCTCTAACTTTTTTTTATTTTTCATTTTAGTCCCCTAATAACGAATTTCTTTTATTCCTTTTAAACCCACACAAAATTTAAACGTTTACCATTTTGAGTTTTTTTGCTTATCGGTTAGCAAAACCCTTAAGCAGTCATATAGTTCCCGTCAATTTTTTTTTTGAATAATTTTATCATATAGTTGTATTAGTGAAAACGTGTTGAATAGATGCGTGAGATATTTTGATGATAATGCCTGCCTATAACTACCAGCTCCTTGTCCGCGCTTTCATTGTTATTTTTTTTACGTGGTCGGCGCTTTCTCCGCCAATGGCAAATAGCTAGATATGTGCATGCATTCGTTTAATTTGATGGCGATTTTTTTTTTAATATTGCTTACTCGTATATGAATATTATCAGACGACTTCCAGATTTTTTTTTATCTTCCAACCTGACTTCTCAGATACTAATGTCTCTGAATACACTTAGGTATCTAAGAGGGGATCCTGTTAATGGCAAAAAAACCTTTTTCATACATGACTTTTAGATTATGAGAATTTTTTTTTTTCTTGATAATAAGAAAAAATGGCTTAACCCCAAAGGGAAGCAAGAAAGGGCCAGAAAAAACAAACGTTGAAGACCACCAAAATCTAACGGCCAAACAACACAAATAGTAATAAGGTACCCAGGAGACCACCGGAATCGAAACAAATGTATCATTATTTTATGAGTAATGATAGTATATATTTGAATTCCTAGTTAAACTTACATATAACAATATATTAACTATTTAAAATATTATTTAAAATTATAAATGTATAGATATTATAAAAGCACTGATTGAGACCGTGTTACATATGAAATTTACCATAAACTCGAGTCTATATTAATATTTTTCTTATTTTAGTTATGAAAATAATACATTTGTGAAGGCTTATATGTCAAAGTATTATTTTATAAAAAATATAAGAAATATTATATATTTTAAGAGTGATGTTGATTGCTAAATAAAGAGCGGCCAATATTAAAAAAGTTATATTATTTATATATATAATAATATATGATATAATGATAACTAATATCACATCCATTATAAATAGTATGTCTTCTTCGATAGATTAGGGGATCTAGCTCATTGACTAAAAATGAATGAGATTGAAATTAAAAATCTTATTTTCAAAATTTATAAATACGTAACATAAATATTTTATTTATTTTATAATTTTAAATTTTCAAGTTAATAAGGTGAGAATTGCCCTTTTCCATTGGCCAAGAAAGACGTGTTAGCAACAATGCAACATAGCTCAGCCAATTTGAATAAATCATATACAAAAAAATTAAAATTGATGATTTGATGGAAAAATAAAACTGATGTTAAATTTTAAAGTGATAAACTAAATTGATATCAAAATAATTTTTATTGATAAACTGGTGTCAACTCCAAAATGATAGGATTAAGATGGATATTTTTATTTACTCAAATATTTTTTGGTTCTGCTTTGTCATGGCTACCACCTTTTCAACTCAACTCCTTTTTCAATATGTGATAAAAATATACTATAATATAATTATTAATTAAAATATTTATGTTAAAAACAATTTATAATTATGAACTTTTTTCAACAATATAATTATAATTTTTACATATTATTTTAATCTGCAAAACTTTTACTCCTTTTATCCGATGATCAAAAGTGCTCAAAATTATTCAAATCAAATAAATTATTTCATATCAGTTTATTAATATATTCTATAAAAGCCATTTTTGTGTAATTCAATAAAATAAATTATTTTAAATTTTTTAATTAATTTATATAAACATAAAAGTAATATTTTTTATTATTAATAAGATACGTTGTTAATGTAAAAGAATCTTTCATGCATAGACATTCAATTGCATGTCACCAAGTTTTTGGTTATGTGATTATGCATAATTAAATATCTATGGTAAAAAAAAATTATGCTCACAGTATATTAAAATTAGATTGGCTAATAATAGAAAATTGAATATAAATGTTATTTATTATTAAAATATTATTCACAATTAATCCAAGGCATACTAAGATTAAGATATAAAATGCTTACAAAAAAATTAGGATATAAAATTCTAACTTGTCATCAATTATTTATTATGTATATATGTTGAATACAATTTAATCTTAATGTACTAATAGTATATAAAAATTTTACATTATTATCTAATGATATATTGTCATATTAATAAAATAAATTTTACTTTTATTTTACTATTTTAAAAATTATTATATATAAAAAATTAATTTAATGACAATATAAAAAAAATTTGTGCTGTCCACACACATTGAAAATAAATTATGTCAATTACATTCAACGTGCGAGATGGCTGGAACTTGTAATCGTTGCACCTAGTCAAATTTTCATTGAAATTGATATTTTGTTCTCTCCAAGTAATTAATCAAATTATTGGCGTTAATCATATGTGACGTACAGAGTTTTAAAAGAGTGGAGAATGTCGTTATAAGTTCTTTTAACCGTTAATCTAAAATTATTTTAATTCACTATGGTCCTAAATAAATGTCTGTTAAATTCACGTCAAAAAATTTAAATATTATGACTTCCTCATAAGACTTTCCAAAGTCTTTTTTATGGTTCCTGTCACTGCAGACTCAATTTTGGCTCGTAGTTTCAGGTCTTCTCTGATCAAGTCGGCAACTCCAATTCCGTGAGGCGTATACGTGAAATGGTTGTGAATTATGAACCTGTTCCACTTGAGATTCGTAAGTGACAGTATCATATCATGAGTGATTAATTTTGGATGCATAAATAGGTTTTATTATTTTATTTTATTTAATCCTGGATACAAATTTCATAAAAAAAATTTAATTACATTATTTTAACTGTGTAGTATTTTCAATTTTTCTAAAAAAAAATTGTTTTACTCAAGCTACTACTTGATATAACTCGTGACCATTATCTATTTTCAAGAATGAAATTATTGACGTTAATTTCATGAATACTTTAGAAGGTGCCAAACTAAACAAAACAAAAATTTCACAATAAATTGAAATTTTGGAGGGAGGTTCTTGTCCCCTAATTATAAATTTTTGTATACCTAGAGCACATTTAACATGTGCTCCAGAAATATCCAAAACTACACATTTTTTATTTTATATAAATTTTAAATATTTTAAATTAAAATTAAATGATTATGGTTATTCCTGAAGCACGTATTAAATATATCCCAAAAATATACAAATATTTCTCCTTCCAGACAAAGGGGCTAGAAAATAAATACTAAATGGAAGACCAAGACTCTAATTCAAAGTCACAACACCCTTTAAACACATGAACCACCGGAAGAGGAGTCCATTAAAGCTACAGTTCATTAACCCTCTTCATGCTTTTCTACTCTTTCAACGTTTAACATCGTACTTTGAAAGCTTTATTTATTGTTGAGTAATCTTTTAATTCAAGAATGGATTTTGCTGAACACTGCTCTTATCAGTGTAAAGGAAATAGTTAGCAAAACCCAAAAAGTAAGTTTTAAAATTTAGTGATAGATACTTTGTATTAAAAACATAAAAACTCATATTTTTAAGATAAAAGTTTTCATTTTTTCCTTCCTTAATAAGTACTTTTAGAGTTTTAGATAGATAAATCCTTCAAGAATCATCTCTCTCTTAAAATAAAAAAAAATTACTTTATTCGATTACAGTACTGTTAAGAAACATTTTTGTTGACACTTTTGTGGCAGCGTAAATGGAGAGGAGATAAAACCCATGTACGTAAATTTTATGCCTCAGAGAGATTAACCACCATCTCTGACAATGAATAGGTTCACATCAAAAAATATTCTTAACAATTTGTAGTAAGATTTGAAAAATAATATTAAATTAAGAAAAATTCTTATCTATACCTAGAGCTAATGAGCCCTCTTTGACCATTCATTTTTCCCCATCAGCCGTGTGGGGCCAATGTGTTTCTTTGATTATTATATTCATTAATATGACATAATTTTAGTTTATAAAAATGCATGTACTATGTATTTGTCCTGCATTTTTTATAAATTGATATACTTATTTGATATCATACATATCTTTTAAAAATTAAAATGAGGTCACATTACATGTATCTTTCTGATATTGAACTATTGTCAAAAGTTTTTTAGGAACTAAATTGATACATTGATTCCCCCTTCATAGAGGGGTGCATAAGATTAAATTGATATAAAAATCTTTAAGGAGAAAACTAATATATGTCACGTGTTGGTAATTTAATCTAAACTATATTACATTAGAATTTGACTAACATTTTCAACTTATTTAGTAGTTTTATAAAACATTACTGATCCAATTGGCATGTGGAAGCTCACCAGCTAATCTTTGCTATTCTTGCGATTATATAAAGCGCGACTTATTGCGCTCAAACATGCATCTCTCTCATTCAGAATTGTCTTGAACAACGATGGCTCTGAGTTTTAACTTTGACAGAGAACCAAACCAGGTTTTTTTCTTCTTCCCGTTCAATTGCTGTTGTTTTCTTCTTTCTTTGTCTACTCCACGATATATTGAAATAACTGTGATTGACTATAATACCATGATTATTTTAACAATTGTATATTAAGAAAATATAAGCATAATAGACACTATAACATCCAACTTAACATTATATAAAAGGATATATAATCTTTTCGATAATTTTCTGATAAAATAATTTACCAAAATAGGAGGACAATATAAGTATAGGGAATGTTGTAGCAGCAATGAAAATGGCTCCACTTGGTTTCTGAGTGAAACTTAAACAATACTATATTACTTTTCGATTCAATTCTTCTATCCCCCTTTCTATCTTATCCCTTCTCCCTCCAATCAAGTTTTGCCAAGTACTCAAATTATGAGTGGATGAAAAAAATTGATTGAAAAATAATCATAAGTGATATCATCACTATATATGTGTCAAAATTTTATTGATAGGGGACAAGGAGTGAAACAATAAAAGGGGATAGAAGATTTGATTCTATTACTTTGATGTCATGGATGATTTTGACCTTGTCAATGTCTTGTGTTTGACCTATCAATATGGGATCTCTAAATTTTTAGACTTGTCAATGCATGTTACAATATAAATCTATTCATGTGATACGAATGATTTTATACTTTAATACACTTCTTATATAAATACCTCTTTTAAGCTTAAAGCATGAACAATTTTATTAGACTTAGATTTTGAAATTCAGACCATTTAGTTTTGGGTGGAGGTACTAATACAATGTTATAAAATCATTTCACCCTATATATAGTTTAAGTTTATGGATAGAAGTATATGAATAATTTTATATTATAACATTATTTTTCGTGCTTATTATTTTAATTGTATGTGGAAGCACATATGTTTTAGCTTCTTCTTTTTTTTAAAAAAAGGGGGCTTTTTCTTACTAAAGATGTATTTTTATTCTTAAACTATGCAAGTGATATCAACTTAGTTTTTGAAAAAAAAATTTAACATCTAAATATATAATTGATAAGTTTCAAAGCTCTAAACCCTAAACTTTGCTATACCACACTAGTTGGTGGATGTCAAAAACTTTCATATAGACTAACATAATCTCGTCATACTTTGACTTTCATAGATCCATTTGATGTTAAAAAAAAATCAGTGACTAATTAATTTGATGTTACATGCATATTTTAAGGATTAATGTTTACCCTATGTTTTTTCCACCAAAAGATACTGACAAAGAGTTAAGGTAATTAGATATTTATGAAAAAGTTAAAATTATTTTATAAATTAAAAATAATGGTTTCTAGAAATAATTTATAAAAAAATTTTATATAAAGCAGAATTTTCAAACTTAAATAAACCCAGTCTAAATACTTTTAAAGAACCGGTGCATAAACAGGCATAAAAAAGAAACCTATCTCAAGCAAGATTTACAAGGAGTACTGCCAACTTAAAATTTTAGCCTTTTATTAGCTCCAATTAGCTCTACATTACAAAGAGATTAGAATTCCAAAATATATAGAGCCGGTTAAAAGAATTAAATCTTGTCACTGTTTATCAAATTAATTATATCATGCTAATTTGCATCTTCTCTAATTGTATGACTATGCCTCCTTACAGGTACTTTTCACAGGAAATTCTCGCGTGAAGTTAGTCATACTAAACAGACCTGGCAAGCTAAATAGCCTTAACCACGAGATGGTAAGTTCAAAAATCTATTCTCAAATATCTTGAACGTAATAAATTACTGTACTAAGAGCCTACTGTTTTTAGAATTACAATGTCTTAGGAATATTAGAGCTTTCACTGTTAAGGGCTCAAGTGGTTTAGTAATTAATTAAGTGATATTCCTTTTCCGTATTGTAGCTACGGTGATGAGCAACCAAGGATGTATTGAAGTTGACTAGTAGAGAAAGAATGTATATATAATGTAAAAGATTTGGAAAAAAGAATATTATTTGTACATTTATTATAAATGTGACAACGTGTGAACTCACATATGATGTATCATTAAATAAGTTAAGGATCTCATACGAGTTTTATTGCAACAGTTATTTAGCTGTAACAGCGAGGTAACGGCTTCTTTTACTGTTTTGCAGATTTGTCAAATTTCAAAGAATTTAAGGATGTATGAGAATGACTCTTCGGTCAAACTTGTGATATTGAAGGTATCGCACCAGTGGAAGATTTGGTTTCATCTTCTGTTTAATTGAGGGCGGATGATGGCCATATATCAAATTAGATACGCAGTTTCTTTATTTAGCCTACATATGTCTCAATTATTTATTGATATATATGTACGTACGAGCGCATGATATTTAGATCTCTTCTCATTGAATTGAAGTAGTGCTTATGTCCTTTCTATAATTTCCTATGTCAACTAGGGTAATGGGAAAGCATTTTGTGCCGGCGGTGATGTAGTATCAGTAATTTCGTCTTCAATTACAGGTACATTTGATTATCCAAAACTAGCAAGAATACAATAAAAATATTTTCTTGCCCCAGAAAACATAGGCAGTGATCAAATGAAATAAATTAATGTCCCTGCTATTGTGACATTACAAAGAACCTTAATCCACTTGTAATATTAATTTAGTCTCCTGAATAAAACCAGGACACTGGACGTATCCTCTAAGCTTTTACGGGAAACAGCTCACTTTAGACCATGTGATAGCGACCTACAAAAAGCCTATGGTGAGTTAATTAACTAATCAATTATATTACCGAATCGTTGTCTAATTCTTAATTATTGCACATTTGAGTGGGTTCGTTTCGATTGTGGAATCAGGTCTCTCTCATAAATGGAGTGGTCATGGGAGGGGGAGCAGGTCTCTCCATGAACACAACTTTCAGGGTTGTGACTGAAAAAGCTGTATGCTCGTCTCCACTTCCCCCAATTAGAATTACAATAATAACTCGAAATAAAAGTTTTCATTATTCCAATTAATCAAGAGTGTTATAACTAATGGTTCAGATTATTTTTCTATTCCAATTCGTAGGTGTTTGCTATGCCAGAGGCACACATAGGATTTTTTCCTGATGTTGGTGCAAATTACTTCCTTTCAAGGCTACCTGGTTATTTTGGTAATTAACTCACTTTGTGTGGGTAATTTTTGTCATCTAAAATTTACAGTTCGATCCGTACCAAAATAATCTAGTGTCTGATTATTTGTGTATTTTTTGAAGATACTTTTAAGTTTAATTTATATGCACTCAGGTTTTAGATTTGTTTTCATAAATGTTGTTTGATTAATTTGTGAGATTAATTTTAATATACTACAATTCATTAATTATATATTATTATATATTTTACTTTTAAAATAGTCATAAGAGTCGAATAATTAATTCAAAAAGAAATATTCAAACAATTTTAATGATGTGATAATTTATAATTTGATAATATATAAATATTTTTTCTCTGAAAAAAATAAAAAAATGAAATATTTTATTCAATCACTATTTGCAGGGGAATATTTAGGGCTGACAGGAGCACGTTTGGATGGCGCCGAAATGGTAGCATGTGGTTTAGCCACACATTTTGTCCCATCAATGGTAAAATTACGTTCAGCACTTCCCTCAATTAATTAATATGCTTCCACAACAGTTCTAATTTGAAAGCTTCACAACAACGGAATTTGGCACCTTGATCTTTAAGCCCTTATCTCATCCTTATATTTAAATAAAGATTGATCATCCATAGTAATGATTTATAATGCAATTTTTTAGATTGTGTAAATTTGAAGAGTCATTTTGTCACTTCTAATATATATATATATATCTGAATAATACAATAGAAGCTAGATTCGCTGGAAAATGCCCTACAAGCTGTTACTTCTTCAAATATATCAACAATTGCCACGCTAATAGAAACTTTCACAGAGAAAGCAAATGTTAAAAAGGACTGCCCTTTCCGGAGGTGAGTCAGCAGAAATTTATTGATCCTTCTTTTGAGATTTTCTGCACTTTGAGAATTGATGACGCAGAGAGTGAATGGCTACTAATTAATTCTGTTCACCCAAAACAGATTGGACACTATTAACAAATGTTTCTCAAAAGAGACGGTGGAAGATATAATCCAATCCTTGGTAAAGTATATGCATGTACACATGCATCAAGTGAGATGTGAACATGACCTTATATATTTATCTTTCTGTTATGCAGAAAACTTGGAATAAAATATAATATAATTTTAAAAATGATTTGTAGGAAAAGGAATTAGAAAAGGGAGCAGAAAAGTGGATAACAAATGCACTAAGCTCTATGCGCTCATCATGTCCTATAAGTCTCAAGATCTTTCTAAAATCAGTGAGTAACTGAGTATACAGGAAAACAACAATCTTAATTTTAATCGTCATTATTCTGCAAAATTTTCCATTAATTATTAATTAGTGACTGAAACTCTGAATTTGATGCCTTTTAGATCAGAAAGGGCCGAGCACAAAACATTGGACAATGTCTTTACCGGGATTATAACATTGCCAGCCACTTCTTTAGAAGAACTGTCACCAGTGACTTCTATGAGGTAAATATTGAGTAGATGCTCATCTTCGGTCTTAAAATTATATGCTTCACACCTTGGTCAAATAAGTAAAATGCGAGTGAAATTAGTTCTTAATTTAAATTTCATTAGTATGTTACCATATTTTCATTGACATACATGCGTCAAGTTAAATGATACACTGACCATAGAAGATATTCAACTTGGCTTTTTGAAGTTGCATAATTGAATAATAGAGTCAAATTGCTAGCATATATTAAATATATTAATAAATTGTCTTCAATTGTATTTATTTTTATGCAATTTAATTGAAAAAGACCAATTAGAATGTCATCATATAACTGGCACGTCAATAATGCCGTGAAATATCAGGAAAAAAAAAATTAACTCGCTATTATTTGATAACAGCAAAATCATGAAGTTCAATAAAAAATTAAAAGCCGATTGTCATTAAGTTACTTGATTGTTAGTCTTTCTTTCTTTCATTTTGCTTAAGTTCCTGATAAATGCGCTGCCTGTATCATAGCGTATTGACAATGAATTATACTCCTTCTCTATTTTGAAAAACTTATCCAATTTTAAATGTACACATGGATTAAGACAATCATTAAAAAAGTCTTGATCTGATATGAGAAAAATTTAAGTATATTTTACTAAATTATCTTTACTATTTATCTTTCTCTTCTATTATTATTTATTATACTTTTTTCACTTAGTCTCTCTCATTTGCTATTTAATAGGGTATAGCTGAAAAAATACAATTAGTATTATCTAGATTTCTTAAATGGATAACTATTTATGCAAAAGTAAACTTTTAAGAGTGGCAACAATATTTCCAAATGAATTAGTCTCATAGATTAGTGTTTTTTTTTTTATCTCTTGGTCATAATCTTAAAGATTAGTTTTATGTGACTAATAATTCCCTTTATTTTACCATTCATTCGAACTCCAACGCGCGCATAGGGCTCAAGAGCAAAGCTTTTTGATAAAGACAACAAGCCCAAGGTAAAGGAGATACAATATTTCTTACAACTATATAGTTGCGAATAATTACTTGATTTGTATTTCTTTTCATATCCTTTATCTAGGCAAGTGTTTTCTTTTTCTTATTGTTAACTAGTGGGAGCCTTCAAAGCTAGAGCTGGTTGGTGAAGAAATGGTGGATCAATGCTTCAGAAATATCAATGACGAGGGATGGGAGTGTCTGCAACTTCCTGATAGATCCAATTCCCACATTGTAAGCAGATTGTAGATTGAAGACATACGCTTGTAGCAGGGGAAAGTTAATTTCGAGAATGAAGTGAACAAAAAAAAATTAAGAATAAGGTTAATTTCAGTTGTAGGCAAAATCTTCATGTCGTGCCACAATTACATATAGCTCCTCATAAAGGCCTTTGGCTTCTCTTACAAGGGCTGGAACCAGATTTGTATCAACCAATAAGTACGTACTTGTTTCTGTGGAAGCATGTACTTGTTTATGCTGCATAATAAATTTGATATGAGTTTAATTTTGATGTATTTATAATGTAAAATTCTTTTATATTATCAACATATCAAACAATCTTATTTGAATAATTTTTTCTCATAGTAGATGTAAGACTTAACTACTTTTATTGATATATCAACACATGATTAGAGTGCATAGAAATTAAACTCATTTGATAAATGCTCCCTAGTAAAATTAAGACTTTGGAGTGAAATTAATGTTACTTATATTTTTCAATTGAAGAATACATGTTTACTCATGTTTTAAAGAAAGAAAATTCCATTTTTCCCCTCTAAATTTGGTGGATCTCATGACCTATTACACTCTGCTAATCTTCCTTATTCTTTTTTTTTATATATATATAATTATCTACAAAACAATTGTAGCTTTCGATTCAGGGTAGTAAAGCCACCACAAGGCTAGATTATGTCCACTAGAGTAATGCTATAAAATCAGAATAAAATAATCAAAATTTTGTATAGAATACATGGTAATTGGATTAAATGTGATTGTAAGGACCCACTTATTTATTTAATGATTATCAATTATGTCACATCATTCTATATTTTATTTTTCGGAAAAAAATTCTGGATATTTAGCATTTTTTATGTTGACTAATGTGTGAAGTGTATGCATATGAATATTAACTTCAATGAATGGTTACCAATTCTCAGTAGCCGAACAATCACAATGATAAGTCAGCAACACAATGAAACAGTACCAATAGTCTCTGAACAATGAAATAATGATGAACAATGAAACAATGAAGAACAATGAACTGATGAACTATATAAAAAGTACATTGACAATCCAACTTTGATTATACATATGAGGAATGGATGGAGTCAGTCTATAACAGGAACAATTCTCAATCAACACGTACTGTTCTCTTAGCATAGGATCACACCTGTTAAGGAAAGACAAGAATTAGCAAAGGACTCAGCAGAATTAGGAATGCACAAGGACAGCCAGATCGGAAGGATTTCAAAGGGCGTAGCAGAGGGAGAACTCAGGGAAGATCATACCAATACCTTGGGCTCGACCACTCGAACGTATTTGACGAACCCCATTAAATCCAAATTCTGTTTATCCAACAATGTCAAATAAATGCCCGTCACATGTTAGAAGTCCAAGCCCATTTTCACATTACAAATAACACTCGGGGTTTAGGGATGACCCAAAAATAAAAATATAGGGTTTAGGGCCACGCACTGTGAGGCATAGAGCAGTGGGTGTATCAAAAGTGTTTGAAGAACTCGACCGAAAAAAAAAAAAGGGTACATGGAGAAAGTGCATGAGAGATCCTTACGGTAGTGTTTAGTAGCTGATACAGTAGAGATAGAGAAAGTAGTGATAGTGGAGACGAAGACATAAAAAATATTGTCTTTATATTCTGTTTGGTTCTATAGTACAAGATATGGTAACTGTGTCCCTATTTTGTTTAGAAACACAAGGATAAGACAATAAATACATGATAAAAGACATTATGTACCCCTATCAAACCACCACTTGATCACTGCTCGCTGCCTTGCCCGCCAATCGGCAAATTGTCGCTAGCTAGTCACTAGACCGCCTTTGCACCATTAGTGATTGTGAGGACACATGGGAAAATATTAAATATGTATAATAGTATTATTAGAAGAAAACAATATTAAATTTCCATGTCCATGTCCATGTCCTGTCATCACTTTTTAAAGGTACAGAAATTATTTGTATTTCTGTCTCGGGGACAAATTTTCTGTTTCGGGGACAAATTTTCTATTCCTTATTCTTGTCTCCACCATCAAATAGGTTTATATCTTTAGCGTTTCTGTATCAACTATCAAATGCTATCTAAAGATATATTTATGAGTTTGAATTTTAAAACGAAAAGGAAATGAAGCAAAAAATTATAGTATAAGATTTTAAAATTTTATATTACAAGTCTTTTTTTTACTCCAAAATCTAAATTTACAAATATATTCTAAGTGTGTGTTTGGATGGAGCAATTATAGGGGTGAATATAATTGAGTAATATTTTGTATACAATAAAATTGTACAATAAATGCACACCACACAATTTATTACCATTGGATGTAATGAGCGAGTGGGATAAGTAGGAACCACACATCACATCCAATGATCATAAGATATGTGATGTGCACTTGTTGTGCAATTTTATTGTACACCAAATATTATTTAATATAATTTTTGGAAGAATTTAAAACTCATTATGATAAAATATTCTGTTTTGATATTAATTTAGAAGAAATTGAAAAATCTAAGAGATTTTATTTACCTAAAATAAATGATTTTAATTTTCACCCATAAAGAGGGAATTTTGAAAATTTCTACATGCACAAGTATACGCTTTTCTCATTTTGGCAAGTCTCATTTTTATTATATTTTATTACAATTTCTTTATATTGATGAGAATTTCGTTTAATGTTATTTTTAATTCATTTTGCTACATTTTAAATTTTTGAATATTCAGTTTATATTATATAATGTTATATATACGTATCATTATATTTTATTTATATAATAATTAAATCTTAAAATTCAAATTTAAAATGTTTTATGAATAAAATTTAAGATAATTTATGCAATATGAACTCATTATAATTAATTTTATATCGATTGAATTTTGATTATTAATAAAAAAAATATTATTTTTAAAAAAATTACCTTATATTTTTCAAATAAAATATGTTAAAATCAACGATATATAATTACCTCACCTAAATAAAGTGTTTTATAAATGAAGGAAATTTATTATCTATCCAAACAAAAAAAAAAAATTAAACTTGAGGAGAATTTAACTAAAGCATTTTAATTTTCTAGTATTTTAAATTTCTTTATATTTTGGAAATACTTCATCCAAATGCACACTAAAAGTTGTTATTCAAGTGGCCTCAATGAACTCAAGAAGGGGGGGCGAATTGAGTTCAAAAGCTTTTTAATAAATTTCACACTCAAAGAACTTTTTCAACGAGTTTTAAAGATTTGACTCAAAAACTTAGATTAATGAATGCACATGCAAGAGGTATAAAGGACAAATTAAATATGTGAGTGATATTAACAATGTAATGAAGAGTGAATTTGCAGTAAACGCAAAGAGTCAAAGGAAGAGAGATTGCAAACTCGATTTATACTGGTTCGGTCACCACTTGTGGCCTACATCCAGTTCTCTCAAGTAACCCACTTGAGAGTTCCACTATCACTTTTGTCTTTACAAATGATGAGCATTCTTACACCTTGGGATCTCTCACCCTTGTGTTTGAGTCTCTCAAGAACCAAGAGATACCACACTCTTGTTCTTCCAAGGGATACCTCACCCTTGTTCACAAACTTGAGTAAAAGAAAAGAGTACAACAACTCACTCTCTGAATAGAGTAGATGTTACAAATTGAAGTCCTATAAGGTTTCTCAAGAATAAGGCAATTTTGGCCAAGTATTGATCAAAAGGATTGAGAAGTGAGAATGATTGTTCAAAAGATCTTTGAAGTATGTTTTTCTGTTCTTTTAAAAAGTGTTAAAAGATGGATATTTATAGGCAAAACTTATGTAGACCATTGGGGATCACTCCCAAGAGATGTATCTCTTCAAAACACACCTGTTGGTGCATTTTTGAGTCTGGTAATCGATTACAAGGACCAGTAATCGATTACATAGTTCAAATTTTTGAAAACAAGCAACGGTCACCTTCTGGTAATCGATTACAATGGTCATGTAATCGATTACGTAGTTTGAATTTTTGAAAATTGATACATTTTGCATCCTGGTAATTGATTACAATGTGTTGTAATCGATTACATATGCTGAAAGACATAGTCTGGACTCAAGAACGGCCTTGTAATTGATTATATTGTAATATAATCAATTACATAAATTCCAGAACTTTGAAAGCAGAAGTTTAACACACTTTAAGTTATTCATAAACCATTTTAAAATATCTTTGAGATATTTCCTTTCAAATCAAATTTGTATTTCCACAAATCAAAACACATTTCTTCATTAAGAAAATTTGAAATGTTTAAAACATCTTTGAGATATTTCCTTTCAAATGAAACTTGTATTTTCACAAAATATGATTAATTCTTAAAGAGGCCAAGTAAGCTTACTTAAAGAGAAACCTTCTGACAAAGATAATCTAAGATCTAATTGTGCTAACCATTTGACTTGATCATCACTTGTGCATCATCAAGGAATTCCATTGCATTTTGCTTTCATGCGTTTGTCTTTTGCAGTGCGTATTGACATCATCAAAACCTACAATATAGCATTCACAAAGGTTAAAGAGTAGTGAGTTTGTATAACACTCGTTTATATATAAGCTAATAATATGAACTTACACATGAAATACAATGGTTAACATTAAGTAAAGAGATTACAAGTATAAGGTTCTAGTATGACAACTTAATGTCATTAAGTACAAACATAAAAACACACATTAATTAAACATAAGTTCTTAAATTTCTAGCAGCTGCATTCCATTTGATGCTACTCGGCTAATCTGAAACCACCAGAAATAAAATAAAGAAAAATGAGAATTTAAGAAAATTCTCAGTAGAAAATGAATGATTTTAAAATAGTTGAATTGTGGTTGGTTTCAGCCGTGCACGGAAAATACACATAGTTACAATAACATCATATGAACATAATCAGTTGAAATATGCCATGTAGAACATGTCATGCATATCTTATCACATTTGTGACTTCTTCACTTTAATTCCTCTTTCATTTGTCTGCTTGTCTCACACATAGTTGAAGGTCCTATCTTAGGAAATTCTCATTCTTTATTATTTACATCGTAATGATAAAGCAAGACTCTTATGTCATTCTAACCGAGGCAGGTAACATAAAAGGATCTTCTGTTTATCCCTCTGCTTTATCACTGGCTAGCGGCAAATTTTAATCAAGCTTATTAATTTAATAGTTATTGTGCATAATTTCATGATAAAGAATTTTTACAATTAATCTATAATAAGAGCTCATAAATTAATTAACAATTTAAATAGTAAAACATAAATGCATATAATTTAAAAATTCATACATAAATAAATTGGGCCAAATAAATTAATATCTCAATTAAATTTATTAACCCATAGAGTTGCCAATTTAATTATTAATATAAATATTGACAACTCAAATTAATATAATATTATATAAACAATATGATAAATTTTAAAATGCAAGAATGATAAATTAATATATAACTGATAACAACATAAAAGGAACTTGAATTAAATAATAAATTGCATAAATGTAGAAAAATATTAAAATAAAGAAAGAAATCGGAGCGGCGGTAGTCCGCACTAAACCAGTGGGGAGAAAAGAGAATATTTATAATTTAGTGATAACAAGAAATTGAAGCACGGTGAATCGACGAGATCGGTAAGAGAGAAGGGAATCTTTATAATTAAGAAGAAACCGGACCACGGTAAATCGACGGGACCGACAAAGAGAAAAGAGAATCTTATTAATATTATTTAACCAATATTCAATTTCATAATTATAAAAGAATAACAAAATAAAATAACAATAATAAATAACAATGAGCATCTATAATATAAAATGGCAGTATATAAAATAAGTAATAAAAATAATAACTGTAGTTATGGTTTTATTTTGCATAAAATAAATTCATTTTCTACCTTTAAATTGACTGACAGATGGAAATTATGTGGACTAGTTGAGCTTTATTTTTAGTATACTAACTTTACTGTCTCTTTTTTTTTCTCTCTCTCTTTCTCCTTTCTTTTCACGTCAACTTTCTCTTTCTCTTATCTTCTCTCACCGTCACTCACTTCACTGCACTCAGGTTTTCTTTTCTTTTCACTTACTCACTCATGCACACACACACACACACACACACACACACACATACAGGATGCACAATGCACAAAATTTCATTTCTGCGGATGAAATGTTGTGGATGAATGGCGGTGCATATGTGTGCCGCCCCCCACTGTATATATTTTTTTTGTGTAAAAATTATACACCTAATTGTTAGTGTTTAACATATTATTACTTATTACTCTTAATAACTTTTACTTTTTTACTTAGCACAATATATTTTGGGTCTATTGTTACCGATTTATGGTCTTATTTTGACCATTTAATATCTGTACTTTTAAAATTTTAGTTTAATATTTAAAATGGATGTTAATGTAAAACTATTAAATAAGATCAATAAAATATTATTACACACAAACTATTTTATTATTATTATTATTATTATTATTATTATTATTATTTATGGCTGTTACAATTCTCCCATCCTTTTAGGAATTTTGCGTCCAAAATTCACTGACCTGTTTGGTATAATTCTGGATAGGTCTCCTTAATCTCATCTTCTAGTTCCCACTTTGCTTCTTCAGGTGACAACCCTTTCCAAACCACTTTGATCGAAGGAATTTATTTTCCTTTTAAGTTTTTGACAAATTTATCTATGATTCACATTGGTTTAGCCTCATACGTTAAATTATCTCTTACTTGCATGTCTCAGATTCTATGATATGTGAAGGATCAAAACAATACTTTTTGAGTTGAGAAACATGAAAGACATTATGAAGACTTAAAAGACTAGGTGGAAGTGCAATTTGATATGCAACAAGTCCTACTCTTTTAAGAATTTGGAATGGACCAATGAATTTTGGGCTTAGCTTTTTGGATTCAAGGGCTCTACCAATACCAGTAGTAGGAGTGACTATAAGGGAAACAGAGTCCCCTTCTTTAAATATTATAGGTCTCTTTCTTTTATCAGCATAACTTTTCTGTCTACTCTGTGCAGTGAGTAGTTTTCCCCTAATGAACTTGATCTTCTCTGTGGTTTGTTGTACTATGTTAGGTCCTAGTAAACTCTTTTCTCCTACTTCAAACCAGCACAAGGGTGACCTACACTTTCTACCATATAGAGCTTCAAATGGAGCCATGCCTAAGCTTGCATGATAACTATTGTTGTAGGCAAACTCTATTAATGGTAGATAAGTATCCCAACTTCCTCGCCGCTCTAGCACACAGGCTCTAAGTATGTCTTCCAAGGTTTGGATAGTTCTCTCAGTTTGACCATCTGTTTGAGAGTCGTAAGCTGTACTAAAACGAAGTTTAGTATCTAAGGCATCTTGTAAGGCTACCCAAAATGTTGAGGTGAAACTAGGATCTCTGTCTAAGACTATGCTAGTTGGTACCCCATGTAACCTTACAATTTCCTCGATGTAACTCTGAGCCAACCTATACAACGACCAACTAATCTTTATTGGTAAAGTATGGGTGGACTTGGTTAATCTATCAACAATTACCCATGCAACATCATAGCTTGAAGGAGTTCTTGGTAATCCTACAACAAAATCCATTGATATACTATCCCATTTCCGCTTAGGGATATCTAGAGGTTGTAATAATCCTGCAGGTTTTTGGTGCTCTATCTTAACCTTTTGACAAGTAAGACACTTAGCTACAAAATTAGTTATGTCTCTTTTCATGCCATTCCACCAAAACCACTTCTTGAGATCTCGATACATCTTTGTTATTCCTGGATGCATGGTGAATTTACTACAATGTGCCTCTACCAAAATCTGATTTCTCAATTCTTCATTATTAGGCACACATAACCTTCCCTTATACATTACATCTCCCTTTTCATCAAGTTGGAAATGCTCAAATTGTTCTGCTTGAATCTTGCTCTTAAGGGACTTTAGAAACTCATCACTTTCTTGGGCATTCCTTACTTGGTCATTCAAATCAGATTCTATCCTAAGTTCATTAGCATATAAGCAATGGGGTTGTAGGGATACTAAAATTTTCAAATTCCTAAATTCCTCCAATAACTTTTGCTCTTCTACCATCATTAGAGACATGTGCAAGGACTTTCTGCTCAAGGCATTAGCTACAACATTAGCTTTGCCAGCATGATATTTTAATTCAAAATCATAGTCCTTTAAAAACTCCATCCATCTCCTTTGTGTCATATTTAATTTCTTCTGATAAAAAAGATATTTCAAACTCTTATGGTCACTGTACACTTCAAACTTTACCTCATACAAATAATGTCTCCAAATTTTCCAGGCAAATATCACAGCAGCTAACTCTAGGTCATGGGTTGGATAGTTCTCTTCATGAGACCTAAGTTGTCTAGAAGCATAAGCCACAACTCTCCCTTCTTGCATCAAAACACAACCTAGTCCTTTCTTATACATATCACAATATACTACAAAGTTTTTCCTAGTGCCAGGAATTATTAACACTGGGGTAAAGGAAAGTCTATTTTTCAACTCTTGAAAGCTAGTTTCACAAATTGAGTTCCATTCAAAGGCTTAATTCTTCCTAGTTAACCTAGTCAATGGTAAAACTAGTTAGGAAAATCCTTTAATGAACCTCTTGTAATAACTAGCTAACCCAAGAAAACTCCTAATCTTAGTTACTATCTTTGGCCTTTCCTAATGAACTACAGCTTTGACTTTGCTTGGATTTACAGCCACCCTTCCTTGAGTGATCACATGACCTAAAAACTTTACCTCTTGCATCCAAAACTCACATTTTCCTAGCTTAGTATACAATTGTTTGTCCTTCAAAGTTTGCAACACTATTCTAAGATGTTGTTCATGCTCCTCCTTAGTCTTTGAATAGATAAGAATATTATCTATAAATACTACCACAAATTTGTCAAGGTAAGGCCTAAAAATCCTATTCATGTAATCTACAAATACTGCAGAAGCATTGGTGAGTCCAAAGGGCATCACAAGATATTCATAGTATCATACCTAGTCCTAAATGCTGTCTTAGGTATATCTTCTTACTTTACTCTTATTTGATGGTATCCTAATCTCAAATCAATTTTTGAGAAAATTGATTCTCCTAACAAAACCAACCAACTACTTGCTCTGTGCCATTTACGTTTTTCCTTGTCAGTGGTGTGTGGGGACATTATGTTTCTCTAATTATTTTTGTTTTAAAATTATTTTGAAAAAACAAAAAAACTAACCACAGTTAGTCATCTAACCCTCATATTTTAACTTAATCACTTCTTGATCAAATAATTTAGTGGCTACTTCAAGGGTTTAGTGTGAACTCCAACCTCATTCCCTTCCAAAGCCTTCGATCCGTCATGGTTGCTGCAATCCGGTGCCCTGCTGAAATAGTGTTTTTGTTTATGTGGGGTTGAAATAATTAGACCATGATAATATCCCTTTGAAAGTTAAGTTCGAGAAGGATGACAGTGTTTTTGTTTATATGCTGCTGAAAAGTTTAGACCAAACTATCTTGCTACAAGCATATTGAGACTTGGGGTTCTAGGTTGATTGCTCTGTGTCACTTTCAAGACACAAAAAAGATTTCTTTGAGATAACACACAGGAGAGATTAAGCATGATTGGAGTTTTTGTTTGAATGATTTCCCATGGCACTAACGATAAGACAAGTAGACTACAAGTGTTTCTTTACTTGGTTGCAGAGCAAACACAATAAAAGCTGAATAAAATATAATAATGAACTGAGTAGTTCCAAGAGTTTGTTGAAAGGGAGTTGAGGAAGGAATGGAGAGAATAGGACATGACCAAACTAATGAAGGAGATCGAACAAAAGGTAGGAAGATGAATAAGGATGCATATTCGGAGTCTAAAGTAGAGAGTCTATTCAAGAGAGCATTGATGCAAATGCTTCTAAATAAGAGTTTGAAGTGAAATAAAGTTGAGGATATAGGTGATGGAAAGGCTAAATGTGATCAGAATGCGGGTGAACATGTAACATCTTGAAGTTGCAACTTCATGAGGCTTGGATGAGGAAATGTAGTGTTTGTGTTTATCTATTGAAATATTTTTGAATCATTCTACATGTAATCAAATTATTGGAAAGGATTATGCAATCTATTGAATTTCTCATTCTATAGTTTCATATTATTCGGATTTATTAAACTGCAAGTGAAGCAACATCGAATTCAACACATCCTATAAGTGGTGTTATACATATATAATTACAAATGAAGAGATACAGGAACCAATGACCCATAGTTCTTGTGGAATTTTCTTCCAATTTAATTTGAATTTTAAAGTAATGCAATCAGATTGGTGCAGGTGTGTGTAGCAAAGTTAACTTCACAGCTCAAACCAAGTAGCTTAAATTCCAATTTCCACTGTCAAATTCTAATGATCAAGTGAATATTAATGGGGAGATTAAAAAATAAACATGTTTATTACATAGCTTTAGACAATTGAAAATATCAAAGCCACCTTGGTCAAGCTTCAGAAAATAAACTTGTTTATTACAACATGCGCAAAGTTGTTTCAAACAAAGATCTCAGAAGACCACCAATTAGTAACTCGAGCTTTGATACCATTATAGAACATACTGAAGCTTATCCATTTAGGAATCAAATTGGACAATGCTAGAAGTTTAAAGTGTTTTTTCTATTGTCTCAATAATCATTTCAAACAATTTCACTTCAAGAAGATATTTAAATAGAAATGTTTCTATCCAGCAGGTAGTCATTTTCTTGACATAATTGTTAACTGAAAAAATGGACAGCCAAAGTAAGGTTGTGAAACAGTTGGTTAAGACATTATTGAGGGGTTGACCTCCTCCAAATTAACTCTTTGACCCTTTTAAGATAAATTAGGTTGCTTTGCTGTCCCTATAAAAAAATAATGATTGTATAAAATATAATATGCTAAAAAATATTGGCACAAATATATTGCTAAATTTACTTACTAATGATACTCTTCTCTTTTCCTCTCTTTGGTGCTTGTTTTCTTTTTCTTCTTTCAAAATGTCCCTTTTTTCTTTTTCTTCACAATGGGAGGGTCCAAAATAGGTGGCCCATCATTTCCAGAATTAATTTTTTTGATACTGTCCTTCTCAAAACCACTATAATTAGTATCTAAAGATAAATTTTTCATTAGCTTTTCATGTACTTCATGATCATTATCTAAAATCTCCCACATAAATTTTCTTGTCTCCTTTTTTTCCTTGGCTCATATATATGTAAGGTCATAAGCATATCTCATTGCACGATTTCAAAAGACTATTTCAGCCTCATTTACATCTTTATGTGCAACATTTCATTCATAATCATAAACCCTTTTCCTTGCTTCATTGGACCATCTCTTTGGAATATATTTCATGGGAATGGCAGATATATTCTTTTGCTTAAGAACAACAAATGCATGACAACAAAGAATGCTTAATGTTTCAAATTTTGCACCTAAGCTAGATCTAGAGAAGATGTGTTGAAATGGACAATATGCACATTTGAGTAATTTCCTTGCATCTGACAGTCAAACTTATATGAAGTGCTATCAGCTTCAATTTCATGGATGTCACAAGCACCAGTACCATCAAGATACTCCTTCTTAACAAGTTTATATAATTTATGGGTGAATACATTTGACGCATGCTTCAAAATCCTACTATGCATATTTACACGTGGAGGTTTGCTTTGATGGCAATTATAATTCTATTTTGCTTCATTTTTACTCCATCTATTCACAAAATGTTCAAAGCCCATAACAAATTTTGTGAGAGACGTGGACTTGTTGGGAATTCCATTGAGCACATTGCTTATGCTCTCGTTTCTTTGGGAAGATTTTGTTCCACCATCAAAAGTATGCTTATCAAGAGTTGTACACCATTTTTCTTGAATTTTGTATAGATTTTGTAGCCATTTGTGCCCTTTGACATCATACTTCAACATCATCATAGACCATGTATCTTCAAATTCCTTCTCTAATTCACATCCTTGCAAACATTTATTGAACAGATGATGGAAACCTTGATCATTATTTAATCCTCCTAAATGTGAAGATGCATTCTTAGATAGATGCCAAAAGCACAATTGATGAGATGTGCTAGGAAACACCTTCTCAATTGCATTCGTCATTGCTTGCTCCTGATCTATAAAAATAGTTTTTGGTGGCTGATTACCCATTGGTTTTAGAAATTAACTAAAAAGCCACTGAAATGATGTAATTGTCTCATCTAATAAAAAAGTGCCTCCAAACATTGTATTCTATCAGTGCTGATATACTCCTACAAATGGTGTACATGATAGATTGTATCTATTTGTGCAATAAGTAATGTCAAAAGCAACTACATTACCAATACAGTCATAATCAATTCTTGATTGAGCATCTCTCCAATAAAAGTTTGTCATTCGCCCTTTGTTGATCAACTTATACATCATGATAAAACATTCCACCTTCATCATCTACTTTACCCTTAAAGTAATTTACCAAACTTTGAGAGTCATCTGCCTCAATCAATGCCATTTTTTTAGTATTAATACAGTTGTAGCAATATTTCTTTGAAAATCCCAAAGCTTCACTCCCACCACTTTTATCAACCAAATATGAGAATACACTGATTGTTCAAATACCTGTGTTGACCATTGAAATTAAAGTCTTTCCTTTCTCCTAAGAAATATATCATGCAGATTTCGATAATGTCTTTCTTCAAGTGCTGCAAATTTATGATTTTGTTCTTCAATAAACTTTGCCACTGTCCATGTTCCTTCTTTGTTAAGCACAAAGATTGTCATTGCTTCACATCCAATTCTGGTATCTCGCTTCATGAAAGTTTCCTCACATGAGTGTTTGTTGTTTTTAAATCCCCTTTTCCAACAACAAAATTCTTTTCTCTTCAATTGTGGAGGTTTTTTTTAAAGTATATTGCTTGTATCTCCTTACATTAAAACCCAAGGTATGTGCATAGTCACAATATAATTTATATGCTTCCTTTCGATCACTCACATTCTTGCCCACAAATAATTTGGTTGAAGATTTGTTTCACTTTCTCCTTCATTAGAAACTATTTCTGCATCTTTCTCTTGTTCAATATGAATAACTTCATCATCATCACTCAAAGGGGATTATAATGAATCATAATCATCACGTAATGATTCCATATCTACATAACAATATAAAAATAAATATAAACCAAACAAGAGATGCAAAGAGATATTTAAAAAAAAGTAAAGATATATATTTTTTTCTGTTTTGACTAAATAAAGATAAAAATGTAATGTAAAATAAGTCTAGTAATTCTAATTTTAATTTATTAATTTTTTTGTGTTTGACTATGTTAATATAAATTTAAAACTAAATTAAAGATGTTCTAGTTTACTAATAAAAACAAGAAACAAAATGATACATTAACGATGGCAAGATACCTTTTGGATTAAAACTATGATAATGTATCTACAATGGTCAACGGCGTTGTGAATAAATAATACAAGAAAAAGTCAAAAGAAGAAAAAATATGAATGAAAACCTATAATGCCCATGCTTTGAGAATCTTCCCTCGTTATCAATGCCATTATCAGCTAAAATTGAGAAATCACGGGCTTCGTGACTTTTGATGGAAGCAGTTGAAGAGAAGAATTCAAACCTATATGCGGAGGCGGAGGAAAAAAAATAAGGGTTTGAAATTAAGAGTACAAATTATAAAACAATTATCAAACCATTTAACTTAACCATGATTAATTCTTTTAATTATTTCATAAACAAAAATTTGAAGAAAGACAGAGGGTCCACCATGTTTGCATGGCCAAAGTTGAATGGAACATAGCAAAACAGTGATTTTGCTCGCAGTGTATGTAAGATTCTCTCGTTAGGATATCACTTCTCTTTCATAAAGTCAAACATTAAGACCTACAAACAAGATATCTCTAGTCTTAGCAAAGACTTCAAATTCTACCTTACTACCGGAACAAATAATCCAATTCTTTGCACTAACTGATTGAATAGCAATCCGATCACTGTCCTTAATTGTTAGTCTTTAAATTCTGAAGAACCTATATGACTCGATGACAGAAATAGAAGTAAAAGAAAAAAGTCCATTCTATTCCTCCTCTAGTCGATGGGCATACGATGTGTTCTTGAATTTCAGGGGCGCGGACACACGCGCCGGATTCACCAGCAATCTCAACAAAACCCTTACCGAGAAAGGAATCCGGACATTCTTCGATGACGACAAGCTCCCAAGAGGTCGGCAAAGAAGTCACTCGCTCCTCGGAGCAATCGAGGAGTCGAGGTTCGCGGTCGTGGTGCTCTCCCCATCATCGTACTGCCTCGACGAGCTGGTCCACATCATGAGCTGCTGCAACGGGAGAGAGGACCGGCTGGTGCTGCCGGTTTTACACAACGTTGACCCGTGGCAGGTGAGGCACCAGAGAGGGGCTTATGGTGAAGCCTTGGAAAGGCATCACAGATTGGAACGCGTTGAAGAGGAAAGGCTGCGACAGTGGAGGGAGGCCTTGTATGATGCCGCTAATTTGTCAGGCTGGCATATCCAACAATGGTATGCAATATTTTTCAATTGAATGGCTAGATAATAATGTGTTGACGTAATACCCCACATGTCATAAGTATAAATAATACAACTCATACAAATAACATTTGTTTTGTTTTGGATTTTGCCATTATATTACCAAAGATTCCATGCCTTTCCTTCATAACATAAATACACACACATGTATGTAGGTGTATATATATATATAGTATGTGTGTTATTAAGAAGGAAAAATAAATTAAGATGTGAGAGTTTCTCGTTAGTCTAGCTGCAAAAGAGGAACAAATTGATCTCTGTATAGGTATACAGGTCTATGTAGTGGCTTTTATAATTGTACAGACCTTTTACTTGTAGATTATTTTATCTATTTTCGTAGGCGAGTTCTCAGGTAAAGATGATAATGTTGTCTTCACCTACAGATCTTATGTAATCAATTGACAAATGGAAGTAATAAAAGATGTTGATAACAGGCATGTGCAAGAAACCAAAAGTGACGCGCGTGGAACCATAATGCTACCTGACATTTCAGTACAATGGACAGTAGCAGAGAAAAGTAGTTACCTACTCCCGGTGAAGGCCTTTTTGTTGCTCCATGGAGCATCATTTACACAAGTTCGTGTTTTTCCAGTGCACTATCTAGGAAAAAAACTTTCCCTCCCAGATGACACAAGAATGAACTCACGAGCGGAACAGTTTGTTTTCATTATATATATATATATATATATATATATATATATATATATATATATATATATATATATATATATATATATATATTATTTTATGAAAAAAAGCAATATATTAGGAGTTTAATTTATATATTAAAATTTTTTATACAGCCATCAAATCATATATTATTATTTCAACGAATATAATTAACTCTTACACTTATTATTTGAAAAATCATTTAAAAAGAGTGATTTGATTATTTGACAATGCAAAATATATTTATACATCCATTTCATAGAAATTAAACCCATATATTAAAATGTTCTTATTGATCCTGTAATATTAGTGTTTTAAGTCGTTACACTTTCTTTTTTTTTTAATTTTTATTTTAACTTGTTAATCTCAATTATTTAACTTGACAATTTGATACCTAAAGCAACAACTTTTTTTTTCTTCATATCAAATTAAATGGATATATATATATATATATATATATATATAGTTTTTTTTATTTCGTCTATGTCAATATTTTATTTTTTCTCTTTCCTAATTTCTCATTACTAATTGCCTTTTATTTTTTCTAATTTCATATTTGTAAAATATTTTCAAGACCTACCTATAAGAAAGAATTAAGTAAACCATCCAAAACAACAAGCTAAGGTTTCAATTGCTACATTAAACAAAATTTTATTGTAAAGAAACTTTAGTGGACGTAAAATTTTATAGGCCTAATTGTACTCTAATGTATAAAGATTTTCTCTTCCCCTTCTATCTCTCTCATCATGTTTATATATATTAGCAAATTCATGAGAACTTACGTGCCAATCAATTTGCTTTATTTTTCTAAAATGTTAAGAAAGAAATAATGAATTAAAAAAGTTTAAAAATGAGAAGTTGAAGGAGGTATTATTAATGGTATTTGTTCTTGAAGTTGTAGATGTGAAAGTAGTTTTTTTGATATGCTTAATATAAATTATATTTTATATAAATTTGAAATTAATAATTAAGATTCCTTTTCATTTTAATAAATATCAATTGTAAGTATTTATTATAATACTAACTATTTAATTAAGACAATCCTTTTCTCTCCTCACTAGTCCCGTTAGTTTACTGCCCTTTGATTTCTTTTTATTTATCACTTGATTATAAGGATTATCTTCTCTCTTCACCAATCATGTCGGTCTGCCGCGCTTTGGTTTCTTTTTTTATTTTACCACTTAAGGATTCTTTTTCTCTCTTATCGGTCCAATGTGGACTACTGTCGCTCCGATTTCTTCCTTTATTCTAATTTTTCTTTATATTTACATTATTCATTATTTAATTCAAGTCAATCGAATGTTTCTTTTTATTCGTGTTGTTATCTATTGTACATTAATTTATCATTCTTCCATTTTAGAATTTATCATATTGTTTATATAATATTATATTAATTTTAGTTGTCAATATTTATAGTAATTTTTATAAGGAACTTAAATACATACAAAATATAATTAAAATTTAATACTAAGAATAAGTGAAGGTTATTGTACATAAATTTGAAATATCAAACTTATTTGACCTTATGATGACAAAGACTAACACACGGACTTTGATAAAATGTCAAGAGAAAACTTAATAAAAAAAATTCTTAATATTGCTCCCTTTTGAAATTAATATTTAGATTGGTAACTATATGGTTTAAGAAATTTTATGGATATTAATTTATTTGGTCAAGCTAATACTATTTTGGTCCAATTTAATTATGCATGAATTTATAAATTTTGCGCATTTATTTTAGTTTATGTATTACTATTTAAATTATTGATTAATTTATGAACTTTTATTTAAGCTTTATTTATGGATTAATTGTATGAATTCCATATTATGAATCGATGCACAATAACTATTAATTAATTTAAAAAGAATATGCTCAATTAAAATTTACCGCTAACCACTGACAAGGTAAAAAGATACATATAAGATTCTTTTACATTATCTGCCTTGGTTAGAATAGCGTAAAAGCCTTGCTTTGTTATCATGATATAAAGAACAACACGAAAGAGTGGAAATTCCCTGAGATAAGGTTTTCAATTATGTGTGAGACAAGCAAACAAATAGAAGCAAAGAAATCATAATTTTGATAAGATATGCATGACATGCTTTACATGACATATTTTATGATAATTGGTTATGTTCATATCACGTTATTGTAGCCTTGTGTATTTTCCATGTCAACACAGATGAAACCAATCACAGTTCAAATATTTGAAAACTATTCATTTTCTATTGAGAATTTTGAAAAAAAATGTCATTTTTCTTTATTTTTATTTCTGTTGGTTTCAGATTAGCCAAGTAATATCAAATGGAAGGCAGCTGCTAGCCACTTATGGACTTATATTTAATTAATATATGATTTTATATTTCTAATTTTAGAAATATTCAATTTATGATTAATGACACTATGCTAGAATCTTTTGCGTGTAATTTTTTTAATATTAGCCATTGTACTGTGTAAATTCGTATTATTAGCTTCTGTATGAACAAATATTATAAATATCATATTAAATAAATTATTTTATAAGAGGAAAATTTTAGCTTTCTAAAAAATATTTATTTTTTTAGTCTTTTTATTTTTACTTAAAAATTTTATTAAAAAAAAACACGAAAACATCTTGGCGTCGAAACGAACTTTTAATTTGAATTTAATAAACTTAAAAGAAAAAAACGGAGGGCACCAGATTGTTAAAGTTACTTAACATTTAAAATAAAAAACAAACTATACAACAGGCCACTGCAATGTCAGGAAGCAACTTTTGGTTTTACGCGCGCCACTTATTACTTCACGCGCGTCACGTTGAACATACCATTTTTTAACATTTATTACCTCCACATGTCAATCTATTATTAGGCCACATAAAATCTGTAGGTGCAGACAACAATAACATCTTTACCTGAGCAAGCAGCATTTTCGTATTGTAAGTGAGTAATATATTAGTCCACAATAAATAAATTTACGATGGACAAAATGCATGGATAGTTAATTAGTAAAAAAAGAAAATTGGATTTGAAATTTCAAATTCACATCTAGTCTCAAGGATTTAAATCCTCTAAAATGAAAAGAGTGCTAAAGTGCAAAAATGAGAAGTTAATTTAGTAGGATACATACAATGAAAACTATTTATCTAAAGGTAATTATCACTAAATTTTATATTTTACCAATCTCCTCACGACCCAAATCCTGTTCTCATAGATGAATTCACTCTATATGTAACTTGACAGGTCTAAATCTGAATATATGTTTATTCGGAAGATCATTGGAGAGATCTCAAGAAAGATCAACCGAACCTTTTTACAAATTGGTAATCACCAAATTGGCATGGAGTCTCGGGCAAGAAATTTTATCAAAGACCTAAGTTTAGACTCCGATGAGGGGGTCATCATGGCAGGCATCTGCGGAATGGGTGGAGTAGGTAAAACAACACTTGCCCAAGCCGTATTTAATTTAATCTCTGGTTAGTTTGAAGCTACATGCTTTCTTGCTGATGTAAAACGGAGGTCACATGACCATGTGTCGCAACCAGGATCGCGACGGGACGATGAGAAATAATAGTTTTTTTGAAAATGGAGTCGCTACCAGATTTATTTAAATTGGGAAACCTTGGAAAAATCCATTTTATTTTAGAAAATAATCTTCGTAAACCAGATATGGGTTCGGGAGTTGGTTATGCATAGGGAAGGATAGGAACTTAATCCTACAGCACCCCTAGTACACCCGTATTTAAATGGTACCTTAGTGAATTGTGCAAATTAAATAATAATCTTTTAAAAATTTCAAATAAGGAAGATAAAAATTATAATTTAAACAAATAAATCAAGGAAAATTAATTTAGCAAAATATTTACAATTTAAACACATTAATTAAGAAAAATTAATTTTGACAAATATATTTACAATTTTAACACATAAATAAAAAAATGATTTACACAAAATATTTACAATTTGACTAATAAATTAATATGTACAATTTGACTAATAAATTAAGAAAAATTAATTTTGGCAAGTATATTCAAAATTTTAAAAAATACATTAAGAAAAATTAGTTTTGGAAAATATATTTATAATCTTAACAACTAATAAATAATTTACACAAAATATTTACGACTTGATGAATAAATTAAGAAAAATTAATTTTGGCAAGTATATTCAAAATTTTAAAAAATATATTAAGAAAAATTAGTTTTGGAAAATATATTTACAATCTTAACAACTAATAAATAATTTACACAAAATATTTACGACTTGACGAATAAATTAAGAAAAATTAATTTTGGCTTGACGGGTGTTGCCTGCTCCTACGTATTCTCTGGTGCAATGAGGAACTCAAAGTCACGTAGTTCTGTAAAAAATAAGTATGTGTTTGATTGATTTTAATTAAAAGGGAAGAACATGAAAAAATGTATTGGTTGATTTTAATTTTTGAAAATGGGCTTTTAACTGACTACTTATTAAAATGGAAATTTGGCTTTGTACGGAATTCAAGTTAGCACCAGACTACTCAATGAATCCTTAGAATTCAACAGTGCATGAATGAGGCATCCACCACTCCATCGTGACCGCTGACCATTGCATAGGTAGAGGAAATGTCTTTTTTTTATTATATTTTATTTTTTTATTATTTATTTATTATTATTTTTATTGTTTTTTATTCTTTTGTATGTCAGTTGTCAAGTCCCAAAAATGTCAGCCTATACTAAAACATAAACCCAACCAAAAACCTTAACTTCCTAAAAGAACTAGCTCCAAAACCCAAACCCATAATACAAGGTCCTAACTAAAGCTTAAGATGGAATCTAGAGATCCTAACTATGAATACTAAGCCCAAATATTCTAAGCCCCAAAACTAGCACTCTATTCTCCAAGAAATAAAAATACAGATCAGCAAAACAATGAAACCCAAATGTACGAGAGGATACGCGAAGACTCATACCCCAAAACTGAACTACCCTAATACTTCTAAACCTGACTTGTCATAGCACAAAAATGGGAAGATAAAGGAGACTAAGCAAGTGGGTGGCTGTGTACAGGGTAGTGGAAGCAAGGCTTCACGGTGTTTTGGGGAAAATATGTGGTGGTTGGCAAGCTGAGGCGGAGGGTGGTGTGCGACTGTCAATGGAGATGCGGAGGTTGGCACAGTTAAGCTGGCGCAGATCTGGACCAACCGCGTGGAGGGGCCCTGCTAGTGGCGGGCTTCGCGGCTTTGCTTCTCGATGACGGCGGTGCTGAAAGGAGCAGCGATGGGGGCTGGCTGCTAGCGGCACCATGGGCTTCACGGAGAGGGGATGGCGGCGAATGGCTGGATCGTGGAAAGGGAGCCCAGCGGCGACGCGAGCTATCGGGGAGGCTGAACTGCATGGCGGGATGGCAGCGAGGAGAGCAGCGGTGGAGATCGCGATTTGGATGGCAACCTTAGCGGGTTTCGTGATCGCGGTTCTGGCCTGGCTTCATGATCACGGTTCTCGGGCTGAGGTGCTGAGGTGTGGCTAAGATAGCTTTATGGGATGGTAAGGGGAAGGGATGATGGCTGAAAGGAGAGTGGTGGGGTCGATGCCATCGCAACTGTTGCGCAGCAGCTGCACAAGTAAGAGACAGCAGCGACCTCGAAGAGCAGGGCCTTGAGTTCATGGTGGTAACCACCAAAGGGTTGTACACAAGAGTGGCTGTTTCGCCTATGAGGGAGGTGATGATGAATGAAGTGTGGCAGCAACCGCGGCCTCCTTCATTTTATTATTTCTTTGCTGTTGTTGTTAATTATGTGGGTTTGGTATATGTTAGAGTGGTATAGTATCTGTTAACTTGCTGTTAATGTATGCATGCGTATATTAGTTCCTAAAAATTTTTATTTTTATTTTGAGCATGTGATTTATGATATATGGATGAAGAACACAAAATATCAAAGCCAAATAATAGAACAAATGAAAACTAACCACCGATACTCTTCTACCTTTTTCAATATTTCAAACTTCAGAAGTTCCCCACAATGGTGATCGAAAAATGAAGTTTTAATGCTTGTGATGACTCCTCTCTCTGTATTTCTCAATTCTGCTTTGTGATCTCTTTAATTCTTGCTCAAGTCTTAGAATCCTTTCAAAAACTCCTCTTAGAGTCTCTAAAATTATATCACTCTTCTTGATAAAATAGCAACGGGCAGTAAGTATTGATGCTGATGATTGATCACTCTTGCTATGTTCTTCCCCCTCCGTGATGCTTCCTTCTGCATCTGTTAAAATTTTTGAATCCAAAAAAAGTTCTCTCTATTTGTTTATTTTTTTAAAGTGAAGATCGTACTAGACCTCCCTTTTTGAGTATGCCTCTTGCTCGTTTATATCTTCCCCAAACTGAATGCCTTAACTGTTGAGGAATTAAATGCAGAGACACTGCAGATCCTTGTGGTTTGATTGTCAACTTAATCGGGATGAAACATTAAATGTGTTTAACTGTTGGCGTTGGACTTTTCTTTGAGGCCTTAATTATGTCGACCAACAGAGCATTAAATGCAATCCTGTACATCTTTTGACTCATTTTATTTATTTTTTTATTATTTTTGTTTTAATTTGATCAGGCGTGGAGAAACCTAAGCCCCCTTTTTTCTTTTTGTTATTATTCTTTGTTTGGGCCAAAAGTGATATGGGCTAAAAACAACTTCTTTTATATATATATATATAATGATGATGATAACGGCCAATAATGACATGGACTGGTAAATTTTTTTTTTTTTCAAAATGGAATGGGTTATCCCTTTTTTTATATACAAAGTGGGTTTTAAAATAAAAATACCATAAAGAGAAATAAGATCAAATACATTAAATTTTATTTTGGACCGAACAAAATTAGGTGTTCACACCATTGCCTTGTGAAACTTCAGGAGGCACTCCTTTCTGAAATAGTTGAGGAGAATGACATCAGGTTTGAACGAGTGAGTGAGATAATCCCAATACTGAAACACAGGCTCCACCGAAAAAAGGTTCTTTTGATTCTCGATGATGTTAGCCAACGAGAGCAGTTGGAGTCATTAGCTGGAGAGCCTAATTGGTTTGGTCCTGGCAGTAGAATCATTATAACTGCAAGGGATCAAGGTTTTCTTATTCGGCATGGTGTTTATCCAGTATATCCAGCAAAGCCATTGAATCATGAAGAAGCTCTTGAGAGTTGTTTTGCTGGAAGGCTTTTGAAAATGACAAACCTGATCCAGTTTATATGGAAATATCAAATCATGTAGTAAGTTACTCCCATGGCCATCCATTGGCTTTGGAAATAATTGGTTCATACTTGTTTGGTAAACAAATAGGTGAGTGGTGCTATCTAATAGGTGAGTGGTGCTATCTCCTTGAAAAATATGAACAAACTCATGTTTTAGAAGGTTTTCTAGATGTCCTTTTTGGCAGCTATGATAGTTTGGACGCAGATGTGAAAACAATTTTCCTTGACATTGCGTGTTGCTTCAATGGTTATGAATTGGAATATGTTAAAGATTTACTGCTAAATGGTCGTGGGATCCGTACAAATTATGGTTTTCAAGTGCTTATATCCAAATCTTTCATTAAGATTGATGGTGGCCAGGTGAGAATGCATGATTTGGTACAGGAACTAGGAAGGGAAATTGTTTGGAAGGAATCACCAAGAGACCCTAGCAAATGCAGTAGATTATGGTTACATGAAGACATCATCGGTGTTTTACAGAATAATAAGGTACATTGATTAGACTGATCTCCATGATTGTTTTAATTTCTACTTCTAAACCCTTCAATTTGAATTACCTATATTAGTGAATATTTGCTAGCCTGCTAGGTGACATGACTTCTCAATTTACTCTTGGCGGCAGCATCCTTGATAATTTGTGATTTCCTCTTTTTATGTCAAGCTCCTAACATGCAAAGTATATTGTGGCTTTGAAGGGAACTGCTAGGACTGAAATCATGAAGATTGATTTGCCTAGAGGTGTAGAAGTGCAGTGGGATGGAACGGCTTTCTGGAGTATGAAAAACCTCAAAATTCTTGAAATTGTAAATTCACGCTTTTCCTGTGTTCCCACACATCTCCCAAAGAGTCTGAAGAGTGCTAAACTGTAAGGGGTACTTTGGTTGAGAAAATTAGCTGGTGATGAGGCTCCACCTGTCTGTATGCTGCATAGTATTGTTGGGCAACACTATTCATGATTCGCAACAAGCTTACTTCCTGTAACTCGAGTTACTAGCAAATGTTTGTCTGTCTTTGTGGTGATAATTTTTGCTGGTGCTAAGTGATAACGATAGAGTTAAGCAGTCGCTTGTAAGTGTTTCATTAATATCAACATTATAGCAAAAATTGACATCTACCATTCTCTTGGCTCTAGGCATGATGAACAGAACAAAGTCTGTTATGTTTATATTATAAAATGTGTATTAATTTAGGCCAGATATATATAGATTTACCTAATTTTATTTAAGTCCTTTATATTCTAACATAGAATTTGGAAGGAGGCTACTCTCCCTTGCAGTCAAGAAGGAGCTACCACATATAAATTAGCTACCCTATGCATTTGAATGGAGAAATAACTCGCCACCCCACATACATTTGACAAAATTAAGTGCAGCAAATGCAGCTTCTTCACTTAAGTAAAACTGGCCACGTACGCCATCAAGTCTGAGCTAAGAAACTCTACTTTAGACGAATGATTTCACATGAAAATCTTTTATGAGTCAATCGTTACAGCAGCATTGATGGACTTCCAAACAATTATTTATCACATAGAAAACACCATTGCACATTGACAGAGGGGGAAAAAAAGGTAAAACGACTAGATGAATATTGAAAGTTCAAGCTTAATTAAGATTGTGAAAACAAACCGAAAATTGGATTGATAGTAGTAAAACCACCATCCAAAGCTAGATTATGACCACTAATGTACTTAGACTCGTCGCTAGCCAAATAGATTGCAGCTTGTGCTACGTCTTCTTCTAGCAATTGAACCCCTTTAATGTTGGAATAGACACTTGAGCACCCTTCATCATCTAGCTTAAAGAAATCTCCAGCTAATGCATTAGCAATGAAATAGGGAGACAAGCAATTCACCCTGATGCCAAATTTTCCAAGCTCAGCAGCAGCATTCTTTGTGAGTCCCACCACGGCATGTTTAGAGCTTGTGTATGCATGAGTTGCAACTCCTCCGATGCTTGAGCATACACTTCCTAATGTTATTATGCTACCCTTTTTGGCAGGGATCATCAATCTAGCTGCATGTTTGATTCCCAAGAAGGGACCTGTGAGGTTAACACTAACTACACGTTCAAATTCAGCCACATCATTGTCAAGGATGCTTGGTTTGGCATCGTCAATTAATACAGCGTTGTTCACCATTATGTCTAGCTTTTTATACTTTGATATGGCTATGTTCACTGCACTTTCAACATCAGTTTCTTTTGATACATCGCAGTGTACATAGGTTGCAAATTCAGTTCCAATTCCATTTTGTACCGCGAGTCCTTGTTGATCTCGAATGTCTGCAATTACCACTTTGGCCCCGTGTTGGCAGAAGAGCCTTGCCATGCACTCACCAAGGCCCCTAGCCCCACCGGTAATCAAAGCCACCTTTCCTTCAAGTCTACACAAAATTGTACAAAGCAATTTTTTTTAAAAGAAAAAGATGGAAATTGCTGCATTATATCCTGAATATAGAAATTTTCTCACATTAATTGATATTTATTGTTATGTAGAGAAATGCTTAGGTGGTCTGAAAGCATGATAATGCATTTTCTGTTTCTATTTAATAACTGATACATTAGTTTTGTAAGTCATTGTTGTGTCTCATTTTCTCTGTGTATTTAATACAATAACTAATATGTTATTTATTAAACAGAAGTATGGAACAGAGCAAATATATTCTTTTACTCTCAAAGCATCCAAGAATTTCTTTATTATCTATCAAATGAGACAAATAAAAAAAATTTAGACAATAAAGACAAACATAATACACAAATATAGTAATGAACTTTGCATAGTTTTTTTTTATTTTCCTCTCAATGTAGATGGAATCAAACTTAATGAAATAAAGAGGGTTCCACTAATTAACATAAACTTGTCCACTAGTATATCCCCTTGAATATGAAAAAGAGTGACGCAATGCATGAGAGTTCCTATTTGGTGATATTTGGAGAAGATAGATGTACATAATTTTACCTTTACTTTGCAAAAAGATTGCTTTCAATTTGAAATTATAACCTCCGAATCACAAGACATTAACTTTATCGTTATGTTTAGGCTCACTCTATTGTATATCCCCTTGTACATATTTATGAAAAATAAAATGACTATCAACATAAAAAGAAATAATAGATTTTCAGTTCAGTCCTTTAATGATATACTTGAGATTTTATTAGTATATTCTATTTATTTGTGAATATTTATTAATATTCATCGCTTTTGATAGTTAAAACGAAAAAAAGAAAAAAATTGGATAAGAAAATATGGAGTTGCTATCGACTAATTCACATCCAACATACCGCAGACAAGCCGGAGTTACATATTGATTCCTAGTTCATACCTTTTTGCAGCAAGTGGGATTTGTGAAAAGCAGGCCATATTAACCAGAGATCACTGCAAATGATTCCTAGAAGAATTATGAAGCTGAATACAATTCAAGGCAATCTTAAATACAATGGTTGAGTGTAGAAACCATGAGCGCCTCCCTAACTTATATAGACAAAAAGTGTTTTATATCAACTTGGATATATTATTACATTATTGCGCTGACTTATTTAATTAGCATGGTTTTCATACCAAGTAGTAGTTGCTACAATTGAAATCTAAATTCAAATTTATTTTATTCGAAGAGTACCAAGTTGGCAAGAGATTCTCGTGCCATCAGGAGTTAACATAGCTAGATTCATGTATGTGAATTCATAATCAGAAGAAATTGTGAGACTTGATCGAGAAGCCAACAAAGGAAAATATCTAGAGATAAAATCTTTTTATTTTGCTCCTTTAGTCTCTGAAATGAGATTGGATCCAAATCCTATTATTAGGATTTGGATTTAATGGGTAAAGTGAAGAGTTTGACTATAGTCAATAAAGTGAAAAGGATTTTATTTTTAATTTTATTAATTCAAAGATAAAATTTCTTACTTTATTCTTTAAAGTGAGATTTTTAGTCTAAATCCTTATTGTTGTTGTTATTATTATTATTATTATTATTTGGATCAACCATGTATCCATCACTGGTAATAGTGATTAATCTCCTTGAGTTTACAAGTATGGATATTATCTCTAGTCATGGGATTGCTTCCATACACATTGCTAGAATTCGAATACTTGATGACTATATGCAAAAAGTTCAACTAACTACCAATTGTGCTAGATTTTGTGGTGATTATTATTATTATTATTATTATCTCTATCTGTTTGGGTTGTATTTAGACCACATAATATAAAGACAACAAAAAATTTCTTATAAAGAAAAATTAATAAAGGATCAATTTGATGAATCTCTCCTTAAGTTTAGTTTAATTACATTTGATAGATTTCTATTTGTAAAATTGTTATTAAACGTTCATGAGATTTGATAATATTTCACTAGCCTCCCCTATAGTTATTCATTTGTTAATTTAAGTGATAAAAACAATAACATATGACATACACATAATTACCGGTAACAAATTATAATTTGACAATATTTGAATGTAGATCGACTAACATATCTTATCTTTATCATATGAGGATGAATCTAGTAATTATAATTTATGATGTAAAAAGTATTTTATTCGGTCTATATGTAAATATTGAAAAAATATTATAATTTTGTCGTTGATAATTTTATATGTATCACTTACATATATGTTTTATGTCTATTTTGTCGTCTAAATTAATGAAATAGTAATGGCGAGGAAGTTAGGCCAATGTAATTCTAACAAATCTCAAATATCTTTAGTGACAATTTTGAAAATACAAGGTTTAATTGAATTGAGAGAGGCAAGTTAAGGGAAATTATATTTGAACAACTAAAAGTGAATAAGACATCTACTTTATCATCTTTGAATGTATGGTGATACCCATTTATCCCACTTTTTCACCAAATCTAAGGGAAATGAGATCAGGACATTCATTTTTAAATATTCAGATAGTATCACTCTTAAGTTTATTTTTTCTAAAAGTAAATAAATAAAACAATATAAAATAGAAGAGAGAGACTTCCAAAGAAATCTCTCCTAGAGTTTGTGCCCGATTGTACTTGTGAAACCTGACCTTTATTTGTGATGAGTTTATTTCGTTTGTAGTCTATAAATGTATGAAATTTAGTAAGAATTATGTATAATTTGTAACAAAATTTTATAATTAATTTTATATAATTTCTATAAAAAAAATAAGACTAAATAATAATAATAATTTTTATTGGGAATTGATTCGAAGTAATAACAATTTCAAAACATTAGTATACTCCTATTTTTAAGATAACGTTGTATGACGAATAATCATGTTTATGAAGAATAATACTAGTTAATTAACATCAATATTGATGCCGGCTTTATTTTGAAGAAGTTGAGTTGGGCGCTCACATTTTAGATCTACTGACCATAGTGGTCAACTGAATAATTAACTCTAATATTTCCTAAGTTGTGCTTAATTGGATGTAATTAAGTTAAATCAAATACTATAAGTACTTATTTGTTGCTAAGTTTTATATTGACATGTGGATAACGTAAGCTCAGCAGGTAAGAAGTGCTGACGGCTGACATGCCTACTTGTACAGCTAGATGTCAGCTTAACCTCGTAGGATGCTCAATTGGGGATTAACTTAATGTTAGATGTAACAACCAAGATGAAAGTGATCATTTTATTAATCTCATACTTAACTCTTATCATTCTTATACTGCGATTTAGTGCACGTTTAATACGACTTTTTCTTTCATCCTACTATTTGATTAATTAATTTACTTGTTCTCTACCACTTATGTTATTTTAAAATAAATGTCTCTTTCACTTTTTTATACATTCATAAATCAATATACATAAATATAAATTTAGATACAAATCAATGATACTTTTATATGGAGGAAGTACTTTTATTCTCTAATAAATATCCATTTTTATATGAGTACACAAATTAAAAAAATAATTGAATAAATTTATATATTAGAAAAATTTAGATGTATTTTATAAAATCATACTTATCATTTAATGATTAATCCCTCCACTTACTCTTTCTCCTACATACACTAGTACATAAAACAAGGGTACAGTTGGTACCAAATTTTTACTAAATGTCAGGTTGTCGAAGTGGTGATTCGACCTTGGACAATCTAAAGGTTAGTCAAGAGTTTGGCATGTTAGAACTAACAAAACTGTGCAAAATCGACAAAGTTTTAGATTTGTCAATCAACATGTCGAAACTTGTGAAAGTTGGAACAAAGCCCTGGTTAGAAGCTAATGATACAAATTCTTATGCTTGAGGTTTGACAAGACCTAGAAAATTTTTTAAGGCTCTGAAGGGACTTTGAGGCAAATGTTCGTCAATTGATGGTTATCAATGATTTTCAGCAATTACTGACAAACGCTTAGTGGAGGCATGACAAAGCAATAACTTCTCAATAACAAGAGCAAATAACAAATCAAGAAACTGTCAAAACCACGTAGACAACATCTAAACACTGCTAAGGACAAGTGTCAATATCTTAGAGTTTTAGGTTGTCTATAAATAGTGATTCTGTACAAGTTGTACAAGTTCAAAATTTTTACTCATGCACTCACTCTAAAACGTCCGTAGATGACTAAATAGAGTTACGAGTTAACTGAGTAATTGTTCTCAACCCATTTTCTTGCTTTCCTAGGATCAGATTGCTTTCAAGTTTTGTACATTTTCTGTGCTTATTTACATTTACATTTGTCAATCAATTTATATTCTACAAGTTCTTCTTCTTTTTTAATCTATCAAATATTACATTCACACTATCACAACAAAAATCGTATTACACTGGACTTCATTTCATCCTCATTTCATTAAAAATAGTTTGACACTTAATTCTTTTTGGTGGAGAACCCACGAGGAATAACTTTTTGTTCCCCAAATTGAGATCTTGAAAAGGAAGACTGTCATCCAAACTCTTAAGTTTATTAATCAATGTCTAATTTAAAGTAATATAACCTCCTGCATAGGCAATTGTTAATTATTCATTATTGACCTATAAATGTCAAATTCTACAATATACAGGTACATATGATAAAGAAGTGCTGATAGCTAACATGCCTACTTGCATAGCTAGATGTCAGCTTAACCTCGTAGGATGGTCAATGGGGCATTAACTGAATGTTAGATCTAACAACCACAATGAAAGTGATCATTTTATTAATCTTATGCTTAACTCTTATTATTCTTATACTGCGATTTAGTGCACGTTTAATATGACTTTTTTTCCATCTTGTCATTTGATTAATTTATTTGTTTTCCACTGCTCTCCTCATTTTAAAATAAATATCTCTTTTACTATTTTATTCAATCATAAATCAATGCATCTAAATATAAATTTATATACAAATCAATTATACTTATTTTGTACTGAGTAAATACTTCTATTCTATAATAAATGTTCATTTTGGTCTGTGTACACATATTAAAGAAATAATTGAATAAATTTTGAATATTAGAGAAATTTATATGTATTTTATAAAATTAATCTTATCATTTAATAAGTAATCCCTCCACTTACTCTTTCTCCAATATATTCTAGTATCTAAAATAAGGGAACATATAAAAGATTAAATGTAATTAATATTATCTAGATATTTTATAGGTGCATGTAATTATAAAAAAAAACAAATTTTTTAAAATAAACACTTATTATAGAATGAAGGTAATATTATTTTCTTATGAAGAAGGTATACTTACCATATAAAAATTCTGTTATGAACTCAAGGAGAGTTCAATTCAAACGATTGGTTTATAACATACAAATGATCGATAATATAGACTCAGGTTCACCATAAATTTGAGATGTGGCAACATATCCACCACTTATTTTTAAAATATTAACATGGACATAATTTTATCTTAAATTTTTGGGTAGTGAATATTATGTCATATATAGGATTTATTATGAATCTGAATCTGTACCATTATCACTCTTGATTTATTGGGTGGAGGATTTTTTTAAACTTAAGTATCACACTTGAAACAATGTGGCTCTTCGATGCGAAACTTGTAATATGATGTCTTTATGAGATAGAGTTATTTAGTCCCATAATGCGTGGAAAAAAAACGTTACGGTCTTGAGTTTCAAGCATTCATTATTATTTTTATCTTAGATTCCAACTTAGATATACTCGATTAAAATTATTTTACTTTTGTTGAAGTTATATTCATTTTTCAGCTCTACTTTTTCATGTTCTTTATTATTGGTATATCTCATTTTTCGGTATTTCCCATCACAATACAAGAAGTTGTCAATTTTAACCAGACATACAAGTTATGAGACATTATGACAATGTTATGGTAATTTGGACATAACTAGAGTTGTTGTTGTATTGATGAGATAATTTTGGTGTCATTACAAAGGTAAGCAAAAAACCTACAACTTTAATGAGGAAAACAAAATAGTTCACACATTTAAAGGATAAAAAAGCAGTGGGAAGCCAACACCCAACGTCGTTTTGGAATCTAGCTGTTGCGTTTTTAAACTCGAAAAGTGGGGGATTTTGTGGATGGAGAGAGGAAACTCGAGGACATTCGAGGAGCTATGGGAACATACATAGGAATGCAATAGGAAGAGGGATTGAAGAGTTGATCAGTCTAAATCGCGGTTCTATCATGGACTATAAACTCTGTTGTCGGGGTAGAGTGAAGCCTAAATTGAAATAAATTCCTATCGTTATGTTAACTTAATAATGGAATTAATATATTAAAAGGTTATCACTATAATGTGGGAAATTTGTGTATGTTATAGGGATAAACTACATAATTCTCAATGTTTAATAATTTATTTTGTGATTGTGTGAATTTCAGGATTAGAACTGTGAGCTTGAATCCTCTGTTTATTCAACAAGTCAACATATTAGAGTGAAAGAGATGCTGTCAAGAAATCGGAATCAATTACTCATAATCTATCCTTAAATCTGCTAAACTTTAACTCAAGTAAAAGGAATTCAGTTTATCTTTTTAAAAAGTTTAAACTAAGCCAAGCCTCTAGTGCTTTTAAATTATTAATTCCATTTACTTCTTGCTTAAATCGTACTTGCTTTATTTTACTACTTCTTTGCTTGAATTTATTTATTTTTAAATTAGAACCTCTTTCAATACACAAACAACATTTTTATAATATAAATAGAAATTAAATTAGTGAAACATTGGTTGGTGACAACAGTTGTCGAGGGATACTGTGATTATTACTTGAATGAATTAATACATTTGTCAAGTTGATATCATAACATTATTGTACTCCTATTCAAAGGTTGATGACTATAATGGCTTATTCTAGACTGCTTGAACCCACTTCGAGCAAGTTCAACTGACCTATTCAAAATATTCATTTTTCAGGTTTCTCATTTTCCTGAGCATTGATATTAAATTTAACAACCAATTAACATGAAAGTGATCGTTTTATTAATCTCATATTTAACTCAACTGTGATTATTCTTATATTGCAAATCATTGGCGTAGGTTCAATATACTTTTTTTTTATTTGATTTATATATTTATTTGTTTGTTGTCATACCAATTCAAGATGTTTCACTTCCGAATAAGATAAACTAATCACATAAAAGTTCTGTTATGAACTTAAGCATAGCATTTGATTGGCATATAGTTCTCCAACATGGAACCTGTAACATTTCCACTTCCATTTATAGGTCGATCTACTACCACGTCGACCCACTCTAAATTACTCATTATGAGCTAACTCTAACCTCTTTAGGTAACCCTTTCTCAGGTTAATTTTCTTTATCATTGACTTTCAGATTTAACAACCAACATGAAAATGATCATCTTATTTATCTCATACTCAACTTTGATTATTCTTAGTTTCTTGCTTATGTTTTCTCTTAAATATAATGTTTTTATTTTATTTGGTTGGTTTACTTATTTGTTTGCATGCTGCAATCAGATGATGTTTGTAACTTGTGAGTAAGGTAAATTAACCACATAGAAGTCCAATTATGAGCTCAAGTTGAAGAGAGAGCCAAACCCATAAGAATAAGGTGAGAGAGCCCCTAAACTTTATTAAGTGTCACACGTTGATGCCATAACCCCCAAAATGAAACTTGAAACATTATTTACAGGAAGATGGAGTCAACTATGCCGACATAGGCTGTACCCACTATGAACGATTTTACTCCAGTCTCTTCAGGCAGTTTTCTACGGGTCGCTCCTTTCTTATTAGGTGATTCTTTTTATGTGTCAGTCTCTCAAGCCTAAGGGAGAGCCCAACCTAAAAAAGTAGCATACATAGGATTTTTTTTTTTCTCATATGACTTTTGAGTGGTATTAACATTAATATAGTGTTTTGAAAAAAAATTCATATAATATAATGCTTTCAGTATAAAATTTATCAACACTAAATCTGACTTTGACAGATTCAATAAAAAATATTTGTATACTGAATCTGCATCGAATTCAGTGTAAAAATATTATTTTGTTAAATCTGTCAATCAGATTCAGAATCTATCTAAATAATATTTTTTATTGAATCCGTCAATGACAAATTCTAAAACACCATATACAAGTAAATTTATCTATTTTATCATATTAGTATAAATCACCTATATAAACACCCTATATAAATTATTTTTCCACATATATAATTAGCAAAATATACTTTTGATCTCCCAATTTATTTTTATTTTTCATTTTGATCCCTAACTCAGGCAGCTTTTCATGTATAAGTCCTCTTAATTTATTTCTTGATTTTTTATTTTGATCCTTAACTAATTTTTTATTCTTTTTGATCCTCTAACTTGTTTTTATTTTTCATTTTAGTCCTCTAATAACTAATTTCTTTTATTCCTTTTAAACCCACACAAAATTTAAAAGTTTACCATTTTGAGTATTTTCAATTATAGGTTTGCAAAGCCCTTAAGCAGTCATATAGTTCCCTTCAATTTTTTTTTTGAATAATTTTATCGTATAATTATATGAGTGAAAATGTATTGAATAGATGCGTGAGATATTTTCATCCCTACCTATAACTACCAGCTCCTTGTCGGCGCTTTCATTATTATTTTTTTTACGTGGTCGGCGCTTTCTCCGCCAATGACAAATAGCTAGATAAGTGCATGCATTCGTTTAATTTGATGGCGATTTTTATTTTTTAATATTGCTTACTCGTATACAAATATTATCACACGACTTCCAGATTTTTTTATCTGCCAACCTGACATCTCAGATACTAATGTCTCTGAGAACAGTTACGTATCTGGGAAACCCTTTTAATGGCAATTTTTTTTTTTTCATACATGACTTTTAGATTATGAAAATATTATTTTTTTTTGCTTGATAATAAGCAAAATGGCTTAACGCCAAAGGGAAGGAAGAAAGGGCCAGAAAAAACAAACGTTGAAGGCCACCAAAATCCAAAGGCTAAACAACCCATATAGTAATAAGGTAGCAGGAGGCCACCGGAGTCGAAACAAATGTAGCATTATTTTATGAGTAATGGTAGATATAGATTTGAATTCGCAGTGAAACTTAGATATAATAACATATTAATCATTTAAAATATTATTTAAAATTATAAATATATTGATATTATAAAAATACTGGTTGAGATCGTGTTATATATAGAATTCACCATAGACTTATTAATATTTTTCTTATTTTAGTTATGAAAATAATACATTTGTGATGTATTATATATTAAAGATTATTTTATCAAAAGTACATGAAAGTATTATATATTTTAAGAGTAATGTTGATTGCTAAATAAAGAGCGGCCAACATTAAAAGAGTTACGCTATTTGTTTATATAAGAATATATGATATTGTGATAACTTATATCACATCTATTATAAATAGTATGCCTTCTTTGATAGATTAGGGGATCTGGCTCATTGACTAAAATTGAATGAGATTGAAATTATTAAAAAAATATTTTTTAAAAAATTTATGAGTACGTAACATAAATATTTTATTTATTTTATAATTTTAAATTTTCAAGTGAATAAGGTGACAGTTGCCTTTTTCCATTGGCCAAGAAAGACGTGTTAGCAACAATGCAACATAGCTCAGCCAATATGAATAAATCATAGAAAAAAATTGATGATTTGACGGAAAAATAAAACTGATGTTAAATTTTAAAGTGATAAAACAAAATTGATATCAAAATAATTTTTATTCCTAAACTGATGTCAACACCAAAATGATAGGATTAAGATGGATATTTTTATTTACTCAAAAAAAAATTTGGTACTGTTTTGTCATGGCCACCACCTTTCCAACTCAACTCCTTTTTCAATATGTGATAAAAATATATTATAATATAATTATTAATTACAATATTTATTATAATTATTAATTATAATATTTACAGTAAAATTTTTTTTATATAATTATGAAAATTTTCCAACAATATAATTATAATTTTTACATATTATTTTAATCTGCAAAACTTTTACTCCTTTTATCCAATCTCAAAAGTGTTCAAAATTATTCAAATCTAATAAATTATTTCATATCCGTTTATTAATATATTCTATAAAAGCCATTTTTTATGTAATTCAATAAAATAAATTATTTTAAACTTTTTAATTAATTTATATAAGCATAAAAGTAATATTTTTTTATTATTAATAAGATATATTGTTAAAGTAAAAGAACCTTGCATCCGTATACATTTAATTACATGTTACCAAGATTTTGTTCATGTGATCATGCATGATTAAATATCTACGTATAAAAAATTTATGCTCACAGTGTATTAAAATTAAATTGGGCAATAATAGAAAATTGAATATATATGCTATTCATTATTAAAATATTTTTCACAATTCATCCAAGGCATACTAAGATTAGGGTATAAAATGCTTACAAAAAAAAATTAGTATATAAAATTCTAACTTGTCATCAAGTATTTATTTATGTACATATAAACTAGAATTTAATTTTAATGTACTAATAGTATATAAAAGTTTTACATTATTATCTAATGATATATTGTCATATCAATAAAATAAATTTTCCTCTTATTTAACTATTTAAAAATTTCGTATATAAAAAAATTTATTTTAATGATAATATAAATTATGTCAATTACATTCAAAATAAATTATGTCAATTACATCCAACATGCGAGATGGTTGGAACTTGCAATCGTTGCACCTAGTCAAAATTTTCATTGAAATTGATATTTTGTTTTCTGTAAGTAATTAATCAAATTATTGACGTTAATCGTATGTGACGTACAGAGTTTTAAAAGAATGGAGAATGTCGTTATAAGTTCTTTTAACCGTTCTAAAATTATTTTAATTTACTAGGGTCCTAAATAAATGTCTATTAAATTCACGTCAAAAAATTTAAAAATTACGACTTCCTCATAAGACTTTCCAAAGTCTTTTTATCTCTTTCCTGTCAGCGCGCACTCAATTTTGGCTCGTAGTTTCAGGTATTCTCTGATCGAGTCGGCAACTCCAATTCCGTGAGGACGTACATGTGAAATGGTTGTGAATTATAAATTTGTTCCACTTGGGATTCGCGAGTGACAGAATCATATAATCTGAGTAATGAATTTTGGACAAATAAATAGGTTTTATTATTTTATTTTATTTAATCCTGGATACGAATTCATCAAAAAATTTAAGTACATTATTTTAACAGTGTAGTATTTTCATTTTTCCAAAAAAAAAAAAAGTTTTGTTTTACTCAAGCTACTGCTTGATAGAACTCGCGACCATTATCTATTTTCAAGAATGAAATTATTGACGTTAATTTCATGAATACTTGAGAAGGAGCAAAACAAAATTTCACAATAAATTGAATTTTTTTCTGGGGGCTGCTCTTGCCCCCTAATGATAAATTTTTATATAGTCCTAAAACATATTTAATACTTATTCTAAAAGCATCCACAACACATTTTTTATTTTTGTATAAACTTTAAATATTTTAAATCGAAATTGAATGGTTATGGTTATTGCTGAAGTATACATTAAATGTGCTTCAGAAATATTTAAATATTTCTCCTTCGAGAGAAGGAGGAGCCCCCTAGAAAACTAGAAAACAAAGTGGAGAGAAAATAAATACTAAATGGAAGACCAAGACTCAAAGTCACAACAACCTTTAAACACAAGAACCACCGGAGGAGGAGTCAATTAAAGCTACAGTAATTAACTCTCCTCACGCTTTTCTACTCTTTCAATGTTTAACATCTTATTTTGAAAGCTATGTTTATTGTTAAGTACCTTTTTAATTCAAGAATGTATTTTACTGACCCGGCTCTTATAGGTGCCAAAAAGACAATAGTTAAGAAAACCCAAAAAGCTAAAGAGGATGTTTACTTTCAATTTCTAGTTTTTAGTTTTTATTTTTAGTTTTCTAATTTTTAAAATATTATGAAGGAAAAACTGAAGATTGAAATTTGTAGGGATCGTTTGCTTTCAGTTTCGAATTTTCAGTTTTCTATTTTTTAGGAAATTATAAAGTAAAAAGTGAAAAAACTAAAAATTGAAATTTATAATTTTTAGAATTTTCAGTTTTTTTTTTCATAAGTTCTGGAAAACTAAAAAAACTAAAATTAAATCGAAAGCAATTCAATCGAGTTTTTCAAAATTTTCAATTTTTCCTTCATAAATTCTGAAAAATTGAAAAACTCAAAATGAAAATTGAAAACTGAAAGTAAACAACCTCCAAGGACTTGTTAGTTTTTAAATTTAGGGGGGATCCTTTGTATTAAAAACTTAAAAACTCATGAATAGGTTTTGTTTTTCAGTTTTTTAAAATAGTTTTGAAAAGTTTTTTTGACTTCAATTTTAAAAAGTAGAAGAACAAGAAAATCTGTTTGGTACTAATATTTATAAAATAGTTTTTAAATGACAAAAAAACATAAAATTGTTTGGACAATGATTTTGGAAACAGTGCAACATTCTTCCTATTTTTGATGAATTGAACCATGGCAGACCTATGAACAGTAGAGTTACCCCCAAAAAGCAGTGCAACCTTCTCCCAATTTTTTTTTTCATATCACCACAACCCAGCAGAGCCGAAAATTAAAAAGAGACAGAGGTATAATGTTGGTACTATGGTGGGGAGAGAGATAAAGCGATGGAGGATGATGGCAAGGGTGGCTAGCATAGATCTTTGTTTGGTGGTCGCTGTGGGGGTAGCTCAGAGTGCGGTTGAGCTGAGAAAGAAGAGAATATGGCGTTGTGCTGTGGAGGTGAGAGGAAAAGCAGGAACGCCGATGATGGAGCTGTGACGCGGGGCTAAGTGCTGAAACGCCGACGTCGAGGTCGTTGCTTCCTTCTTCAGCGCGTGCTTCCTCGTGTTAATGGGAACTGCATGCTGACTCGCGGAGGAGAAAAAAAAGCTTGGAAGTTGGAATTTTTCTCAAAATCTTGGTTCGAACGCGTGCAAAGCCAGTGAAACCAATGTAATTACAAAGATACCACCGCTCTTTCATTAGTTTTTAAAAACAGAAGACCAAAAACAACAGCAAAGTTTCTAGTTTCTGGTTTTTAATATGTTTTTTTGGTTTTTAAAACTAGCTTAACAAAAGCAACAAACCAAACAAGCTTTTTTAATTTTAAATATCAAAAACTGTTTTCAAAAATACTTTCCAAACAAGACCCATATTTTTAAGATAAAAGTTTCCATTTTTCCTTCCTTAACAAATACTCTCAGGGTACTACGATAGATAAGTCCTTCAAGAATTATCTTTCTCTTAAAATAAAAAATTACTTTATTTGATTTAGTACTATTAAGTAATATTTTTGTTGATATTTTTATAGTAGTATGTACAGAGAGAATCTCATGATAAAAAATAAAACCTAATGTGAATTTTATGCTTAAAGAGATTAGTCAATGTCTCTAGCAATAAATAGATTCACATAAAAAAAGTATTGTTAACGGTTAGTAGTAACATTTGAAAAATAATGTTAAATTAAGAGGAATTCTTATTGATACCGAGAGCAAATGAGCCTCTATGACCATTCATTTATTACCCCATCAGCCTTGTGGGGCCAATATGTTTCTTTGATTATTATATTCATTAATATGACATCATTTTCATTCATAAAAATGCAAGTGCCATATATTTATATGCGTATTTAATATCATATATATTTTTAAAAAGTTAAGATGAATTCACCTCACATGTATCTTTGTGAGATTGCACTAATTTCAAAAGTCTTTGGGGAACTAAATTGATCTGTCGATTCTCCCTTCGTTGAAGGTGCCTATGACTAAATTGATATAAAAAATTTTCAAGACAATAATATATGTCACGTGTTGGTAATTTAATCTATACTATATTACATTAGTATTTGACTAACATTTTAAAATTATTTTGTAATTTTTTTGAAATATTACTGATCCAATTGGCATGTGGAAGCTCACCAGCTAATCTTTGCTATTCTTGCGATTATATATAGCGAGACTTATTGCGCTCAAACATGCATCTTTCTCATTCAGAATTGTCTTGAACAACGATGGCTCTGAGTTTTAACTTTGACAGAGAACGAAACCAGGTTTTTTTCTTCTTCCCGTTCAATTCCTTTTGTTTTCTTCTTTTCTTTGTCTAATCCACAGTTGAAATAACTGTGATTGACTACAATACCATGATTATTTTAATAATTGTATATCAAGAAAATATAAGCATAAATAGATACTATAACATTCACCTTAACAGTATATAAAAGGATATATAATCTTTTCAATAATTTTCTCATAAAATAATTTACCAAAATAGGAGGACAATATAAGTATAGGAAATCTTGTAGCAGCAATAAAAATGGCTCCATTTAGTTTGTGAATGAAACTTGAACAATACTATATTACATTGTGATACAATTCTTTTATCCCCTCTTTCTATCTCATTCCTTGTCCCTCTAATTAAGTTTTGTCATGTATTCAAATAATAGGTGAATAAAAAATAATTTGGATAGATAAAAAAAAATAAGGCTAATATCATCATTGTATACGCGTTAAAATTTTATTGAAGGGATAGGGAGTGAAATAGTAGAAGAGGAAAGAAAATTTGATTCCATTATTTTGATGTCACATACGATTTTGACTTGTCAATATAATGTGTTTGACCCATCAGTATGGGATCTCTAAATTGTTAGACTTGTCAATGCATGTTACAATATAAATCCATTCATGCGACATGAATGATCTTATACTTTAATACACCTCTCACACAAATATCTCTTCTGTGCTTGAAGTATAAATAATTTTATTAGAGTTTGAAATCCAGACCAGCCACTTAATCATGTATGAAGGTGCTAATATTGTATTATAAAATCATTTCTCCCAATATATAGTTTAAACTTATGAATAGAACCACACGAATGATTTTATATTCTAACATTATTTTTCATACTTATTTAATTGTATGTGGAAGAGTGCACTTGTTTCAGCTATTTTTTTCTTACTAAAGATGTATTTGGATTCTTAAAATATGCAAGTGATACCAACTTAGTTTTTGAATTTTTTTAACATCTAAATATATAATTAATAAGTTTCGAAACTCTAAACCCTAAACATTGATATTCCATATTTGTTGCTTGATGTTAAAAACTTTCATATAGACTAACATAATGTCGTCATACTTTAACAACTTTCATAGATCCATTTGATCTTTTTAAAAAAAAAAAAACCAGTGATTAATTAAGTTGATTTTACATGCATATTTTATGAATTAAAATGGATGTTTACCCTGTACTTTTTTTTTTAATCAAAAGATACTGACAAAGAGTTAAGCTAATTATATATTTATGAAAAAGTTAAAATTATTTTATAAATAATATTTTCTAGAAATAATTTATAAAAGCATTTGATATAAAGCAGAATTTTCAAATTAAATCAACCCAGTCTAAATACTTTTAGAAAAGGAGTGCATAAACAAGCATAAAAAAGAAACCTATCTCAAGCAAGATTTACAAGGAGTACTGCCAACTTAAAATTTTAGCTTTTTATTAGCTCTAATTAGCTCTACATTACAAAGAGATTAGAATTCCAAAATATATAGAGCCGCTTAAAAGAATTAAATCTTGTCACTGTTTATCAAATTAATTATATCATGCTAATTTGCATCTTTTCTAATTGTATGACTATGCCTCCTTACAGGTACTTTTCACAGGAAATTCTCGTGTGAAGTTAGTCATACTAAACAGACCTGGCAAGCTAAATAGCCTTAATCACGAGATGGTAAGTTCAAAAATCTATTCTCAAACATCTTAAACGTAATAAATTACTCTACTAAGAGCCTACTGTTTTTAAAATTACAATGTCATAGGAATATTAGAGCTTTCACTGTTAAGGGCTCAAGTGGTTTAGTTATTAATTAAGTGATATTCCTTTTCCATATTGTAGCTACGGTGATGAGCAACCAACGATGTATTGAAGTTGGCTAGTTGAGAAAGAATGTACATATAATGTAAAAGATTTGGAAAAAAATATTATTTATACATATATTATATACATGTGACAATATGCCAACTCACATATGTTGTGTCATTAGATGATATATGTACCTCATTTGAGTTTTATTGCAACAGTTATTTTACTGTAACAGTGTGATAACGGCTTCTTTGACTGATCTGCAGATTTGTCAAATTTCAAAGAATTTAAGGATGTATGAGAATGACTCTTCGGTCAAACTTGTGATATTGAAGGTATCGCACCAGTGGAAGATTTAATTTGTTTTCATCTTCTGTTTAATTGAGGGGGGATGATGGCCATATATATCAAATTAACTACGCAGTTTCTTTATTTAGCTTACATATGTCTCAGTTATTTATTAATATATATGTATGTACGAGCGTATGAGATTTAGATTTCATCTCATTGAATTGAAGTAGTGCTTATATCCTTTCTATAATTTCCTATGTCAACTAGGGTAATGGGAAAGCATTTTGTGCCGGCGGTGATGTAGTATCAGTAATTTCGTCTTCAATTACAGGTACATTTGATTATCCAAAACTAGCAAGAATACAATAAAAATCTTTTCCTGCCCCGGAAAACATAGGTAGTGATCAAATGAAATAAATTAATGTCCCTGCTATTGCGACGTTACAAAGAACCTTAATCCGCTTGTAATATTAATTTAGTCTCCTGAATAAAACCAGGACACTGGACGTATCCTCTAAGCTTTTACGGGAAACTGCTCACTTTAGACCATGTGATAGCGACCTACAAAAAGCCTATGGTGAGTTAATTGACTAATCAATTACCAAATCGTTGTCTAATTCTTAATTATTGCACATTTGAGTGGGTTTGTTTCGATTGTGGAATCAGGTCTCTCTCATAAATGGAGAGGTCATGGGAGGGGGAGCAGGTCTCTCCATGAACACAACTTTCAGGCTTGTGACTGAAAAGGCTGTATGCTCCTCTTCACTTCCCCCAATTAGAATTACAATAATAACTCGAAATAAAAGTTTTCATTATTCCAATGAATCAAGATTGTTATAACTAATGGTTCAGTTTATTTTTCTATTCCAATTCGTAGGTGTTTGCTGTAGAAAAAGTGGCCGGTGGCTGTGCATTTTGCAGCCACCGAATGTTGAAAAATCAAAAAGAGTGCGAGCATCATGCAGTAATGTGAAATCTGATTAGTACCACGAAATATACCTGTGTAACATACACAGTAACTCTCCAAATCTTTCCTATAAATAGAGCCTTGAAGCAGACGATTTTTTGCAGGGCCGAGAAGCTTATTTCCTCGGTTGTAAAGGAAAAGCGATGTAGGCTTCTTGTAGTGAAGAAAAATAGAGAGTGTGTGTAAAAAATTCCAAGAGTGTAGTGTGGTATACAGGGGTTTTGGATATATTCTCTAGATCTCTGTAATACTACTAATTGTAGTAGAAGAGAGTCTTATTGAGGGATACACTATATTGTAATTACTCTTTAAATATAGTGGAGTATTTGTCGGAGTTTGGCAGTGGTTTCCCTCAAAATTACAGGAGGAGGGTTTTCTACGTTAAAATATTGGTGTCTGATTATCTTGATCTATTTTGTTGGTGTGAATAGTACTTGAGACTATTCATAAATAGTGAAGCGGGTCCCACTACATAGTACTATTCACATGAATAGTGGCGTAGGCATTGCGCAAATTACTATTAGTACTCCATTTTTAGTCTCTTCAATTTGGGCGCTTCGCTCACATCAGAAAAGTGTTTATTACACTTGGGGTGTCCCCGACTCTGATGATACCATAACAAGTGGTATCAGAGCTTGGGATCGTTGGGATTTATTCTTAGTATGCTCGTGGTTTGCGACTTAGTCGATCTTCCACATCAGGAAAGAGTTTCTCCCTAATACTTGAGGATCACCTTTTGGTTCTTTGTTCTTTGGAAGGCAGTGTGATCTTTGTGAGAAGTCACGGTTTGAAGAGGTTACGCTAAGGAAAGACTTGGTATTTAAGCGTGTCCATTGTGACCCACCTCTCTTTCTGGGAAGCTTCTTGGTGCCGCAGTTTACTGATTGAGTTGCACTATTCGATTATCGGTTAACGATTATAAGGTTGACTAAGATCCAAGATGTCGGTGCCAAAATTTGAAGTGGAGAAATTTAGCGGATCCAGCGACTTGAGGCTATAGGCGAAAGTGCGAGGCATTGCTAGGTCGGCAAGGTCTTGCGACGTTGGAGGACCCGGTCATTACACGATGACAGAAGAAGGAGATGATGGTCAAAGCAGGTACAATCAGTTGAGTCTTGCGGACAATGTTCTGCAGAAGTCATGGATGAAAAAACCCGATTCACTATGGAAGGCTTTGGAAGAAAAATATTACGTAAAGACCTTGTCCAACAAGCTTTATCGGAGAAAGAGATTGTACACATTCAAATATTCGGGAGGAAAATCAATGCAAGAACATATAAGGCGACTTCAGCGGATGATCTCGATGTTGGCGAATTTGGAATTAAAGTTGAAGATGTTGATCAAGCTATGATCTTGTTGACTTCACTACCTCCCGTCTTTATGATAATTTTACGTGATACCATACTTTATGGTAGATCCAGATATCTCAGTGAAAAATGTCAAAGAATCGCGATGATAAAAGGAACATCGAGAAGTTAGTAGCTTGAATCAATGTCGAAGGTCTGAGATGGATTGTTGTGAGAGAGGCGTAGTCAAGAAGAGGATCGGGAAGCAAAAGCAGAGAAGATCAAAGTCGAGAAAGCATAAATGCGTGAAGTGCTTTCATTGTCACCAGGCAGGACATATCGGAAGAAATTGCCCAGGAGAAAGGAGAAATCGGGGATATTACGCCAATATAACAATTGAAAGTTACGAAGATAGTGATGCGTCTTGGTTCGGCCTTGGCGGTATTCACGAGGTGACAGGAAATGAGTGGATCTGGATTACAGCGCATCCTTTCACATGACACCTAATCGAAACTTCTTCTCATCCTATAAAAAGGGAGGAAAAGTTAGATTGGAGATAATAAATTATTGATTGCTTTGGTGAAGGAGATGTGCAAGTGAATTTGAATGATGGTACTAAAAAGGGCGTTTCATGCATGGCATGTGCGAGGTGGGTAGAAATCGATCTCATTAGTGCCCTTGACAATCGAGGTACAAGTTCAGCTTTGGAGAGGGTGGCTTCTTGAAGGTATTCAAAGGCTCAATGGTGGTATTGAAAGGAAGCTGAGCGGGATCTATCTATTGCTAGGAAGCTTGATCGATGGAGCATTCTTTGTTCTATCCTCTGAAAGAAAGATGATGCTACGATTGTGGCACATGCGGCTTGGTCATATGGCGAAAGGAATGACCATACTTCTTTGGCAAAGGCTTGTTGAAAGGCCTAAGAATTGTAAACTTAGTTCTGTGGCTGTGTGTTTGAAGCGAGAAGCGGGTGAAGTTCAGTGGCAAACACAATATGAGGGAATATTGGGTATGTCCACTCGGATGTTTGAGAGTCGGCCCATTGTTAACTCCTTAGGTAAGAACTGGCTATTTTCTTACTACGATAGATGATTATTCGAGAAAAGTGCAGATTTATTTCTGAAGAAAAAGAAAAAGTGTTAGACAAATTCAAGCAATGAAAGCCATGGTCGAGAAAGCAAAGCTGGCGGTCGAGTCAGAGACTAGGCCGACAATGGCGGAGAATTTTGCAGCAAAGAATTTGAGAGTTTTGCGAAATCTTTGGTATAGTGAGGCACCATCTTGTACCGGGAACATCACGACAAAATGGAGTTGCGGCGGATGAGCGGAACACTTCTAGGCGTGCAAGATGCATGCGAATCAGCATAACACTTCCCAAATCATTTTGGTACAGCTGATCAATACTGACTGTATGTCGGTAAGCAGATCTCCATCAAGCGCTATTAATGTCGAAGATTCCACAAGAGGTATGGTCGGTCGACCCGTAAACTATTACGATTTAAAGATATTTGGTTGTCACATGCCCATGTGAATGATGGTAAACTTGAGGCAAGGGCAAGAAAGGTGTATATTTCTAGGATATGCACGAGGGTGAAAAGCTACAAAGCGTGGTGTATAGAAGGCAAGTTCACCCAAAATCATTGTCGTGAGAGATGTCACTTTTTGGCCAGCGCAATGCTAAATCGAGAAGAAGGAGTCTAACTTAGATGATGCTGAGAGGCAGGATCATGGTGCTAGAAGCCGAGTGGAGCTAAAGATTGACTATGGGAAGGTGAAGCAAGAAAATGATGTAATGAATCGACCAAATACTTGGATTGCTCAACACGAAGTAGAACAACAAGATGAACGACTATGAGAAGCGGTGAACCAACCAGAGAAGCGAGCCATACGGTATTACTCTTGGCGGAGAAAGGCGAGAAATCCGAGAAACCAAAGATATACGGATTACTGCATGTGCACTTGACTCATTAGATCTGGATCCTATAGCCTTTGCTTTGGCTATGGCGAATGAGATGCGATTGGAGATGAACCATGTACCTATCGTGATGCAATAGAAAGTAAGAAGTCGAAGGAGTGGTGATAGCAATGAATGAGGAGATTGAGTCTCTTGAGGAAAAATCAAGCGTGGGAGCTCGTACAACTTCAAGGGGAAAAGAGTAGTTGGTGTAAATGGGTTTACAAAAGGAAAGAAAGAATCCACGGCATTGAGCCCCCAAGGTTCAAAGGCGAGACTTGTAACAAAGGGTTATACTCAAAGGAGGTGTTGACTTCCATGAAGTATTCTCTCCTGTGGTGAAGCATAGCTCTATTCGGATCCTATTAGCTGTTGTAAGAAATGCGTTTGACTTGGAGCTAGAACAACTTGATGTAGGCGTTCTTACATGGTGAGCTAGAGGGCAGGATCTACATGAGTCAACCAAAGGGGTTTGTAATTTACGATAAGGAGAACCATGCACTTTGTTGAAAAAGTCATTATATGGCTTGAAGCTTGATCCCAGAAGCGATGGTACAAAAGGTTTTGATGCATTTATGATTAGTCTCTTTGGATATAGTAGAAACCAATATGATAATTGCATCTATTCTGAGGAGCTTCGGATGGTTCAAAGATTTATTTGTTGTTGTATGTAGATGACATGCTAGTATTTCTACTCGCAATAAAAGGCTGAAATTAGTATGTTGAAAGCTTCGATTAGGAAAAAGAGTTTGAGATGAAGGACTTAGGTGCGGCAAGGAAGATTCTTGGAATGGAGATTCATAGGGAGGCGGCATAATAGCGAGTTGTGTTTAACACACAAAATTATATTATGAAAGTGCTACAGCTTCAATATGGATCAATCAAGCAGTTGGCACTCAGTTGTTTGCACATTTTAAATTATTTTTGAAGGAATGTCAGAGGCGAGGAGGAGGTGGAGCACATGTCTCGTATACCTTACTCTAGATGCGATTAAGCGATCTTATGTATGCCATGGTGTGCACTAGACCGGACATTCACATGCGATTGAGTGTGGTAGCGGTTATGAGCAAACACGGAAAGACACCTTTGGGAAGGCGTGAAATGGATCATCACTGATACCTAAAGGTTCACTTTGATGTCTGTTTGGTATTTGAAGGTCAAGAACCGTGGAGTTATGGGTTATGTAGATTACGATTATCTGAGTGACTTGGATAAAGAAGGTCATTGACAGGCTATATCTTCTCAGTCTTTGGATGTACTATTAGTAGGCGACATTGCAATCAGCAGTGGCATTGTCAACTCTTGAAGGTTTAGTATATGGCATTGGTGAGGATGTTAAAAAGAGAGTATTTGGGTGCACGGTCTTTTGGATAGTTTTGGATTGAATCAACATGTACCAATTGTACATTGTGATAGTCAAAGCGCCATTCATCTGGCTAAAAATCCAGTCTATCATGAAAGGACAAAGCACATTGGCGTCGGACTTCATTTTGTCGGAGAATGTATCAATAATGAAATGCTTGTTGCAATTGAAGATAGCCCACGGTGAGAACCCGGCCGATATGATGACAAAATCATTGCCGATTGACAAGTTTAAGCATTGCTTGGACTTAGTTAATATTCTGCGAGGTTGAAAAAATTGTTGCAAAATGCAACCCAAGGTGGAGAATTGTAGAAAAAGTGGCGGTGTTGTGCATTTTGCAGCCAGAATGTTGAAAAATCAAAAATTCTTGTGCACGCTACGATAATGTAATCTGATTATTACCGAAATATGCACAGTAACTCTCCAAATCTTTCCTATAAATAGAGCCTTGAAGCAGACGATTTTTTGCATCCGAACTGAGAAGCATTTCCTCAGTTGTAAAGGAAGAAGCAGTGTAGGCTTCTTGTAGTGAGAGAAAAATAGAGAGTGTGTGTAAAAAAAATTCCAAGAGTGTAGTGTGAGTATAACCGGGGGGTTTTGGATATATTCTCTAGATCTCTGTAATACTACTAATTGTAGTAGAGAAGTCTCATTGGGGATACACTATATTGTAATTACTCTTTAAATATAGTGGAGTATTTTCGGAGTTTGGCAGTGGTTTTCCCTCAAAATTACGGGGAGGGTTTTCCACGTTAAAATATTGGTGTCTGATTATCTTGATCTATTTTGTTGGTGTGAATAGTAACGAGACTATTCATAAATAGTGAAGCGGGTCCCCTACATAGTACTATTCCACGTGAATAGTGGCGTGGGCCCTTTGCAATTACTATTCACGTACTCCATTTTTAGTCTCTTCAATTTAGCGTAACCTTCCGCTCACATCCGAAAAGTGTTTATTACACTTGGGGTGTCCCCGACTCTGATGATACCATAACATTTGCTATGCCAGAGGCATGCATAGGATATTTTCCTGATGTTGGTGCAAGTTACTTCCTTTCAAGGCTACCTGGTTATTTTGGTAATTGTTGAAATTCATGGGATCAGAAAAGAGGGAGTGAATAATTGAGAAAATATAGAAATGAAATTTTACTAATGATAAACAAGATGATAGAGTCTTATATAGGTAATGAGTGAAACTAACTAACAACCTATTTAACTAGCTAATCTAACTAATCAATATTCCAAATAGCAATTACATCCTCTAACAGTAATTAATTCACTTTGTGCGAGTAATTTTTGTCATTTAAAATTTACAGTTAGATCTGTACTAAAATAATTTAATGCCTGATTATTTGAGTTCTTTTTTAAAATACTTTTGAGTGTAATTTATATGCACGTAGGGTTTAGATTTGTTTTCATAAATATTTTTTGATTAATTTGTGAGATTAATTTTAATATACTATCATCCATTAATTATATGTTATTATATATTGTATATTTTACTTTTAAAATTGTTGTCATAAGAGTCGAATAGTTTATTCAAAAAGAAATATTCAAGTAATTTTAATGATGTGATAATTTATAATTTGATAGATGTATAAGTACTTTTTACTTTGAAAAAAATATAAAAAATGAAATATTTTATTCAATAACTATATGCAGGGGAATATTTAGGGCTGACAGGAGCAAGTTTAGATGGCGCAGAAATGGTAGCATGTGGTTTAGCCACACATTTTGTCCCATCAGCGGTAAAATTACATTCAACACTTCTCTCAATTAATTAATATGCTTCCACAACAGTTCTCATTTGAAAGCTTCACAACAACGGAATTTGGCACCTTGATCTTTAAGCCCTTTTCTCATCCTTATATTTAAATAAAGATTGATCATCCATAGTAATGATTTATAGTGTAGTTTTTTAGATTGTGTTAAATTGAAGAGTCATTTTGTCAATTCTAATATATATATTTTTCCTACTAATACAATAGAAGCTAGATTCGCTGGAAAATGCCCTACAAGCTGTTACTTCTTCAAATATATCAACAATTGCCACGCTAATAGAAACTTTCACAGAGAAAGCAAATGTTAAAAAGGACGGCCCCTTCCGGAGGTGAGTCAGCAGAAAATTATTGATCCTTCTTTTGAGATTTTCTGTACTTTGAGAATTGATGACGCAGGGAGTGAATAGCTACTAATTAATTCTGTTCACCCAAAACAGATTGGAGACTATTAACAAATGTTTCTCAAAAGAGACGGTGGAAGATATAATCCAATCCTTGGTAAGTATGTATATGCATGTACATACGCATCAAGTGAGATGTGAACATGAACTTATACATTTATCTTCCTGTTACGCAGAAAACTTGGAATAAAATATAATATAATTTTTAAAATGATTTGTAGGAAAAGGAATTAGAAAAGGGAGCAGAAATGTGGATAACAGATGTACTAAGCTCTATGCGGTCATCATGTCCTATAAGTCTCAAGATCTTTCTAAAATCAGTAAGTATACAGGAAAACAACAATCTGAATTTTAATCGTCATTATTCTGGAAAATTTTCCATTAATTATTAATTAGTGACTGAAACTCTGAATTTGATGCCATTTAGATCAGAAAGGGCCGAGCACAAAACATTGGACAATGTCTTTACCGGGATTATAACATTGCCAGCCACTTCTTGAGAAGAACTGTCACCAGTGATTTCTATGAGGTAAATATTGAGTAGATGCTCATCTTCAGTCTTAAAATTATATGCTTGACACCTTGGTCAAGTGAGTAAAATGCGAGTTAAATTAGTTTTTAATTTAATTTTCATTACTATGTTACCATATTTTCACTCACATACATGTCATCATGTTAAATGATACATTGACGATGGAAGATATTCAACTTGGCTTCTTGAAGTCGCATAATTGAATAATAGAGTCAAATTGCTAGCATATACTAAATATATTAATAAATTGTCTTAAATTATTTTTATTTTTATGCAATTTAATTGAAAAAGACCAATTAGAATGTCATCATATAACTGGCACGTCAATAATGCCCTAAAATACCAGGAAAGAAAAATTAACTCGCTGTTATTCGATAACAGCAAAATCATGAAGTTCAATAAAAAATTAAAAGCCGATTGTCATTAAGTTTCTTGATTGTTGGTCTTTCTTTCTTTCATTTTGCTTAAGTTCCTGGTAAATGCCTCTATAATAGAGTATTGACAATGAATTATACTCCTTCTCTATTTTGAAAAGCTTATCCAATTTTAAATGTACATGTGGATTAAGAAAATGATAAAAAAGCCTTGATCTGATTTGAGAAAAATTTAAGTATATTTTATCAAATTATTCTTACTATTTATCTCTCTCTCCTATAATTATTTATTATGCTTTTTTCACTTAGTCTCTCTCATTGGCTATTTAATAGGGGTATAGCTGAAAAAATACAATTAGTATTATCTAGATTTCTTAAATGGATAACTATTTATCCAAAAGTAAACTTTTAAGATTGGAAAAAATATTTCCAAATGAATTAGTCTCATAGATTAGTGTTTTTTTAATCTCTTGGTCATAATCTTAAAGATTAGTTTTATGTGACTAATAATTCCCTTTATTTTACCATTCATTCGAACTCAAACGCGCGCATAGGGCTCAAGAGCAAAGCTTTTTGATAAAGACAACAAGCCCAAGGTAAAAGAGATACAATATTTCTTACAACTATATAGTTACGAATAATTACTTGGTTTGTATTTCTTATCATATCCTTTATCTAGGCAAGTGTTTTCTTTTTCTTATTGTTAACTAGTGGGAGCCTTCAAAGCTAGAGTTGGTTGGTGAAGAAATGGTGGATCAATGCTTCAGAAATATCAATGACGAGGGATGGGAGTGTCTGCAACTTCCTGATAGATCCAATTCCCACATTGTAAGCAGATTGTAGATTGAAGACATATGCTTGTAGCAGGGGAAAGTCAATTTCGAGAATGAAGTGAACAAAAAAAAATATTAAGAATAAGGTTAATTTCAGTTGTAGGCAAAATCTTCATGTCGTGCTACAATTACATATAGCTCCTCATAAAGGCCTTTGGCTTCTCTTACAAGGGCTGGGACCAGATTTGTATCAACTAATAAGTATGTACTTGTTTCTGTGGAAGCATGTACTTGTTTATGCTGCGTAATAAATTTGATATGAGTTTAATTTTGACGTATTTATAGTGCAAAATTCTTTTATTTTATCAACATATTAAACAATCTTATTTGAATAATTTTTTCTCATAATAGATGTAAGACTTAACTATTTTTATTGATATATCAACACATGATTGGGATGCATAGAAATTAAACTCATTTGATAAATGCTCCCTAATAAAATTAAGACTTTGGAGTGAAATTAATGTTACTTATATTTTTCAATTGAAGAATACATGTTTACTCAGGTTTTAAAGAAAGAAAACTCCATTTTTCCCCTCTAAATTTGGTGAATCTCATGACCTATTACACTCTGCTAATCTTCCTTATTCTTCTTTTTTTTTTTTTATAATTATCCATAAAACAAGTGTAGCTTTCGATTCAGGGTAGTAAAGCCACCACAAGGCTAGATTATGTCCACTAGAGTAATGCTATACAATTTTAAAATAAAATAATCAAAATTTTGTATAGAATACATTGTAATTGGATTAAATGTGATTGTAAGGACCCACTTATTTATTTAATGATTATCAATTATGTCACATCATTCTATATTTATTTTTCGGAAAAAAATTATGGATATTTAGCATTTTTCATGTTGACTAATATGTGAAGTGTATGCATATGAATATTAACTTCAATGAATGGTTACCAATTCTCAGTAGCCGAACAATCACAATGATAAGTCAGCAACACAATGAAACAGTACCAGTAGTCTCTGAACAATGAAATAATGATGAACAATGAAATAATGAAGAACAATGAACAGATGAACTATATAAAAAGTACATTGACAATCCAACTTTGATTATACATATGAGGAATGGATGGAGTCAGTCTATAACAGGAACAATTCTCAATCAACACGTACCGTTCTCTTAGCATAGGATCACACCTGTTAAGGAAAGACAAGAATTAGCAATGGACTCAGCAGAATTAGGAATGCCCAAGGATGGCCAGATGGGAAGGATTTCAAAGGGCGTAGCAGAGGGAGAACTCAGGGAAGATCATACCAATACCTTGGGCTCGACTCGAACGTATTTGACGAACCCCATTAAATCCAAATTCTGTTTTTCCAACAATGTCAAATGAATGCCCGTCACATGTTAGAAGTCCAAGCCCATTTTCACATTACAAATAACACTCGAGGTTTAGGGATGACCCAAAAATAATAAGTATAGGGCTTAGGGCCACGTACTGTGAGGCATAGAGCAGTGGGTGTACCATAGGTCTTTGCAGAACTCGAACAAAAAAAAGAAGGGAGTGCATGAGAGAGCCTTAAGGTAGTGTTTGGTAGCTGATACAATAGAGACAGAGTAGTGATAGTGGAGATGAAGATATAAAAAATATTGTCTTTATATTCTGTTTGGTTATAGAGTACAAGATATGGTAACTGTGTCCCTATTTTGTTTAGAAACACAACGATAAGACAACAAATACATGATAAAAGACATTATGTACCCCTATCAAACCACCACCTGATCACTGCTCGCCACCCTGCCCGCCAATCGGCAAAATTGCCGCCGGCTAGTCACCAGACCGCCTTTGCACCATGAGTGATTGTAAGGACACATAGGAAAATATTAAATATGTATAATGGTATTATTAGAAAAAAAAAAACATATTAAATTTCCATGTCCATGTCCTGTCATCACTTTTTAAAGGTACAAAAATTATTTGTATTTCTGTCCCGGGGACAAATTTTTTGTTCTTTGTTCTTGTCTCCACCATCAAACAGGTTTGTATCTCCAGCGTTTCTGTATCAACTATCAAATGCTATATAAGGATATGTTTATGAGTTTAAATTTTAAAACGAAAAGGAAACGAAGCAAAAAATTATAGTGTAAGATTTTAAAATTTTATATTACAAGTCTTTTTTTTACTCCAAAATTCAAATTTACAAATATATTCTAAGTGTGTGTTTGGATGGAGCAATTATAAGGGTGAATATACTTGAGTAATATTTTGTATACAATAAAATTACACAATAAATACACATCACACATTTTATTACTATTGGATGTAATGAGCGAGTAGAATAAGTATGAACCACACATCATATCCAATGATGATGAGATATGTGATGTGTATTTATTGTGAAATTTTATTGTATACCAAATATTATTCAATATAATTTTTGGAAGAATTTAAAATTTATTATGATAAAATATTCTGTTTTGATATTAACTTCGAAGAAATTGAAAAATATAAGAGATTTTATCTGCCTAAAATAAATGATTTTAATTTTCACCTATAAAGAGGGAATTTTGAAAATCCTTACACGCATAAATATACGTTTTTCTCATTTTGGCAAATCTCACTTTTATTATATTCTATTACAATTTCTTTATATTGATGAGATTTTCTTTTAATGTTATTTTTAATTCACTTTGTTACATTTTAAATTTTTTAATATTCAGTTTATATTATATAATCTTATATTTACGTATCATTATATTTATTTATATAATAATTAAATCTTATAATTCAAATTTAAAATGTTTTATGAATAAAAGTTAAGATAATTTATGAAATATGAACTCATTATAATTAATTTTATATCGATTGAATTTTGATTATTAATAAAACAATCTTATTTTTTTAAAAAATTACCTTATATTTTTCAAATAAAATATGTTAAAATCAACGATATATAATTACACATAAACAAAGTATTTTATAAATGAAGGAAATTTATTATTTGTCCAAACAAAAAAAATTAAAATTGAAGAGAATTTAACTGAAACATTTTAATTTTTTAGTATTATAAATTTCTTTGTACTTTGGAAATACTTCATCCAAACGCACACTAAAGGTTAAAGAGTAGTGAGTTTGTATAGCCCCGTTCATATATAAGCTAATAATATGAACTTACACATAAAATACAACGGTTAACATTAAGTAAAAAGATTAAAAGTATAAGGTTCTAGCATGACAACTTAATGTCATTAAGTACAAATATAAAAACACACATTAATTAAACATAAGTTCTTAAATTTCTAGCAGTTGTCTTCTATTTGATACTACTCGGCTAATCTGAAACCACCAAAAATAAAATAAAGAAAAATGAGAATTTAAGAAAATTCTCAGTAGAAAATGAATGGTTTTAAAATAGTTGAACTATGGTTAGTTTCAGCCGTGTCTGCATCGAAAATACACATGGTTACAATGACATTATATGAACATAATCAGTCGAAATATGCCATGTAGAACATGTCATGCATATCTTATCACATTTGTGATTTCTTTATTTTAATTTCTCTTTCATTTGTCTGCTTGTCTCACACATAGTTGAAGGTCTTATCTTAGGGAATTCCTATTCTTTACATCGCAACGACAAAGCAAGACTCTTATGTCATTCTAACCGAGGCAGATAACATAGAAGGATCTTCTGTGTATCCCTCTACTTTATCATTGGTTAGCGACAAATTTTAATCAAGCTTATTAATTTAATAGTTATTGTGCATAATTTCATGATAAAGAATTTATACAATTAATCTATAATAAGAGCTCATAAATTAATCAACAATTTAAATAGTAAAACATAAATGCATAGAATTTATAAATTCCTGCATAAATAAATTGGGTCAAATAAATTAATATCTCAATAAAATTTATTAACTCATAGAGTTGCAAGTTTAATTATTAATATAAATATTGACAACTCAAATTAATATAATATTATATAAATAGTATGATAAATTTTAAAATGCAAGAATGATAAATCAATATAAAACTGATAACAACATAAAAAGGAACTTGAATTAAATAATAAATTGCATAAATGTAGAGAAACATTAAAATAAAGAAAGAAACCGGAGAGGCGGTAGTCCGCACTAGATTGGTGGGGAGAGAAGAGAATATTTATAATTTAGTGATAACAAGAAACTGGAGCACGATGAACCGACGAGACTGGTAAAAGAGAAGAAAATCTTTATAATTAAGAAGAAATCGGAGCGCGGTGAACCGACAGGATCGGTAAAGAGAGAAGGGAATCTTATTAATATTATTTAACCAATATTCAATTCCATAATTATAAAAGAATAACAAAATAAAATAACAATAATAAATAACAATGAGTATCTATAATATAAAATGACATGGCAGTATATAAAATAAGTAATTTTCAGTTTACTACTACCAATTTATGGTTTTATTTTGAACATTTAATATCTGTATTTTTAAAATTTTGGTTTAATATTTAAAATGGATGTTAAAGTAAAATTATTAAGTAAGATCAATAAAATATTATTACACACAAACTATTTTATTTTATTGTAATAATAATAATAATAATAATAATAATAATTATTATTATTATTATTATTATTTTATGGCTGTTACAATTCTCCCTCCTTTTAGGAATTTTGCCCCCAAAATTTATTGACCTATTTAGTATAATTATGGATAGGTCTCCTTAATCTCATCTTCTAGTTTCCATGTTGCCTCTTCAGGTTACAACCTTTTCCAAACCACTTTGACCAAAGGAATTTCTTTTTCTCTTAAGTCTTTGACAGATTTATCTATGATTCGCATTGGTTTAGCCTCATATGTTAAATTATCTCTTACTTGCATTGTCTCAGATTCTATGATATGTGAAGGATCAAAACAATACTTTCTGAGTTGAGAGACATGAAAGACATTATAAAGATTTGAAAGACTGGGTGGAAGTGCGATTTGATATGCAACAGGTCCTACTCTTTTAAGAATTTGGAATGGACCAATGAATTTTGGGCTTAGCCTTTTGGATTTAAGGGCTTTGCCAATACCAGTAGTAAGAGTGACTCTAAGGAAGATATGGTCCCCTTCTTTAAATACTAAATGTCTCATTCTTTTCTCAGCATAACTTTTTTGCCTCTCTGTGCAGTGAGTAGTTTTCCCCTAATGAACTTGATCTTCCCTGTGGTTTGTTGTTCTATGTTAAGTCCTAGTAAACTCTTTTCTCCTACTTCAAACCAGCACAAGGATGACCTGCACTTTCTACCATATAGAGCTTCAAATAGAGCCATGCCTATGCTTAAATGATAACTATTGTTGTAGGCAAACTCTATTAATGGTAGATGAATATCCCAACTTCCTCGCAGCTCTAGCACACAAGCTCTAAGCATGTCTTCCAAGGTTTGGATAGTCCTCTCAGTTTAACCATCTGTTTGAGGGTGGTAAGCTGTACTAAAATGAAGTTTAGTACCTAAGGTATCTTGTAAGGCTACCTAAAATTTTGAGGTGAATCTAGAATCTTTGTTTGAGACTATGCTAGTTGGTACCCCATGTAACCTTATAATTTGCTCGATGTAGCTCTGAGCCAACCTATACAATGGCCAACTAATCTTTATTGGTAAAGTATGGGTGGACTTGGTTAATCTATCAACAATTACCCATGCAATATCATAGCTTGAAGGAGTTCTTGGTAATCCTACAACAAAATCCATTGATATGCTATCCCATTTCCACTCAAGGATATCTAGAGGTTGTAATAATCCTGCAGGTTTTTGGTGCTCTATCTTAACCTTTTGACAAGTAAGACACTTAGCTACAAAAATTAGTTATATCTCTTTTCATGTCATTCCACCAAAACCACTTCTTGAGATCCTGATATATCTTTGTTGTTCCTGGATGCATGGTGAATTTACTACAATGTGCCTCTGCCAAAATTTGATTTCTCAATTCTTTATTATTAGGCACACATAACCTTCCCTCATACATTACAGCTCCCTTTTCATCAAGTTGGAAATGCTCAAATTGTTCTACTTGAATCTTGCTCTTAAAGGACTTTAGAAACTCATCACTGTCTTGGACATTCCTTACTTGGTCATTCATATCATATTTTATCCTAAGTTCATTAGCATATAAGTAATGGGGTTGTGGGGATACTAAAATTTTCAAATCCCTAAATTCCTCCAATAACTTTTGCTCTTCTACCATCATTAGAGACATGTGCAAGGACTTTCTGCTCAAGACATTAGCTACAACATTAGCTTTGCCAGCATGATATTTTAATTCAAAATCATAGTCCTTTAAAAACTCCATCTATTTCCTTTGTCTCATATTTAATTCTTTTTAATCAAAAAGATATTTCAAACTCTTATGATCACTGTACACTTCAAACTTTACCCCATACAAATAATGTCTCCAAATTTTCAAGGCAAATACCACAACAGCTAATTCTAGGTCATGTGTTGGGTAGTTCTCTTCATGAGACCTAAGTTGTCTATAAGCATAAGCCACACCTCTTTCTTCTTGCATCAAAACACAACATAGTTCTTTCTTGGACACATCACAATATACTACAAAGTTTTTCCTAGGGTCAGGAATTATTAACACTGGGGTAGAGGTAAGTCTATTTTTCAACTCTTGAAAGCTAGTTTCATAAATCAAGTTCCATTCAAAGGCTTGATTCTTCCTAGTTAACCTAGTCAATGGTAAAACTAGTTGGGAAAATCCTTTAATGAACCTCTTGTAATAACCAGCTAACCCAAGAAAACTCCTAATCTAAGTTACTGTCTTTGGCCTTTCCCAATGAACTATAGCTTCAACTTTGCTTGGGTCTATAGCCACCCCTCCTTGACTGATCACATGACCTAAAAACTTTACCTCTGGCATCCAAAACTCACATTTTTCTAGTTTAGCATACAACTGCTTGTCCTTCAAAGTTTGCAACACTATTCTAAGATGTTCATGCTCCTCCTTAGTCTTTGAATAAATAAGAATATCATTTATAAAGACTACCACAAATTTGTCAAGGTAAGGCCCAAAAATCCTATTCATGTAATCTATAAATACTGCATGAGCATTGGTGAGTCCAAAGGGCATCACAAGATATTTATAGTGACCATACCTAGTCCTAAAGGCTGTCTTAGGTATATCTTCTGGCTTTTCTCTTATTTGATGGTATCCTAATCTCAAATTAATTTTTGAGAAAATTGATTCTCCTAACAATTGGTCTAGTAGGTCATCTATTCTAGGGAGTGGATACTTATTTTTAATTGTGACCTTATTCAACTGTCTATAATCTATGCACAACCTCATGCTCCCATTCTTTTTCTTGACCAACAAAACTGGCGCTTCCCATGGTGATACACTAGGCCTAGTGAATCTTTGGACAATAAATCCTTAATCTGTTTCTTTAGTTCATTAAGCTCTAGAAGTGGCATTCTATAGGGTGCAAAAAATAAAGGTCTTGCTCTAGGTATTAGATCAATGGAAAACTCAACCTCTCTTTCAGGTAGCAGGGTTACTATATCCTTGGAAAACACTTCTGGAAAGTCTCTCACTAAAGTTATGCTGTTTATATGTTTTTCATCTTCAGAATTTAAAGAATAAAGGAGAACCCCCCCAAACTTCATCTAAGAGACACATTTCTACTTTAGTGGCATTTAGGGAAATGGTGTCAAAGAAATTTTGTTTTTTGACTGGGTCATTTTAAAAGTAAGCAAGCTTTTTGGGACAATATAGAAGGATATTATTAGAAGACATCTAGTCCATTCCAATTATGATATCAACACCAGACAAAGATAAACAAACAAGATCAATAATAAAAGGTATTTCTTTAATTAAAATGGGACAATGTAAATAGGCATAGGAGGTAAAAACTTTTTCTCCTGTGGGAGTAGAAATTAACAGATCAAAAGGCAAATAAGATAGAGAAAATTTTAACTTCTTGACGCAGTCAATAGATATGAAGGAATGTATAGCTCCTGAGTCAAACAATGCAATTAAGGGATAATTTTTTATGAAGCATGTACCTTTGATCATTTTAGGAGAATGAATTGCCTCTTCTCCATTAAGAGTAAATACTCTCCTTTTAGTTTGTGGTCTTGGTGTAAGATTGTTCAATAGTTTCCCATTGGTGCAGTCCTTGATATAGTGTCCTAGCTTTCCTCATTGGTAGCAAATATTTTGTCCAAAAAGGCAAGGTTTGGATTTATGAGATTTTCCACACTTATTGCATATAGGTAAAGGTTCCCTAGTCAGAAATTGTTTTCCCTTCCCCGGGTTCACTCCACTCTTAAAATTATTTTTCTTTTGAGCCTCCATCATCCTTTTTCTTTTGAGAAAATTTTGTCTTTCTTGTTCTAACTCCAAATCTGGGTAGCTCTTTTCAGCTATCCTACATTTGTTGACTAGAGTAGCATAGTTTTTAATCTCTAGGGTGAACACCTTGTCTTTAATCTCAGGCCTTAGACCTAACTCAAATTTTGTCACTTTCCAACGCCCATTCGGGTTACTTTTCAGATAAGAGGAGAATTTGGAAAGTTCATCGAATCTAGCCACATACTGACCTATGGTCATATTCCCCTGCTTAAGTTGTATAAACTCAGCTTCTTTTTCATCCTTAACATTATCAGGGAAATATTTATCATAGAAAGTGGTCAGGAATACCTCCAAAGTAATTTTAGTTTTGCTAGACTCTAACAAACTTTTAGTACCTCTCCACCAATGTTCTGCTTCCCTTTCTAACATATAGGTGCCTAAGACTACTTTTTGTATCTTTGTACATCCTAGAACACTAAAGATCTTTTCTAATTGTATGACCCATTTTTCAGCAAGAATTGGGTCATATTTTGCATGGAATGAAGGTGGTGAGGCTTTCCTAAACTCTGATAGCCCGTGGTAATTGTGATTAACTACAAGTGCTAAAGTTTCCACTATTTTCCCTATTATGATGGTTGTTCCTATGTTGAGTCTCTTGCATTTGTTGAAAAAATATCCTATTTGATTCTGTCTAGGCTTTGACAGCTTTGGCTAGACTCATCATGGCTCCCATCATCCCTGACAAAGTGACATTTGGTGCACTTTGATCTTCTGGGATTCCTTGATCTCCTGATGCCATATAGTCCTACAAGTGTATAAACAACCCAATATTGAGTTGATCAGGCTCAATATTGTATACTTAGTGCATTGATAATACTATAAGGCATGTAGAGAGGAACTAGGGCCATGACAAGAAAATAATAAAGACTCAACCTACATATAACTTCTACAATAGTCAGAGAATGGGGCTCTGATACCAAAATATAACAACCATTCATATATAAGCTAATAATATGAACTTACACATGAAATACAATGGTTAACATTAAGTAAAGAGATTACAAATATAAGGTTCTAGCATGATAACTTAATGTCATTAAGTACAAATATAAAACACACATTAATTAAACATAAATTCTTAAATTTCTAGCAGCAGACTTCCATTTGATGTTACTCGGCTAATCTGAAACCACCAGAAATAAAATAAAAAAAATGAGAATTTTAAAAAATTCTCAGTAGAATATGAATGGTTTTAAAATAGTTGAACTATGGTTGGTTTCAGCCGTGTCTGTATGGAAAATACACATGGTTACAATAACATTATATGAACATAATCAGTTGAAATATGCCATGTAGAATATGTCATGCATATCTTATCACATTTGTGATTTCTTTACTTTAATTTCTCTTTTATTTGTCTGCTTATCTCACACATAGTTAAAGGTCTTCTATTAGGGAATTCCCATTCTTTATTCTTTATATCGTAACGACAATGCAAGACTCTTATGCCATTCTAACCGAGGCAGGTAACATAAAAGGATCTTCTGTGTATCTCTTTGCCTTATCACTAGTTAGCGGCAAATTTTAATCAATCTTATTAATTTAATAGTTATTATGCATAATTTCATGATAAAGAATTTATACAATTAAAATATAATAAGTGCTCATAAATTAATCAACAATTTAAATAGTAAAACATAAATACATAGAACTTATAAATTCATGCATAAATAAATTGGGCCAACTAAATTAATATCTCAATAAAATTTGTTAACCCATAGAGTTTCCAGTTTAATTGTTAATATAAATATTGACAACTCAAATTAATATAATATTATATAAATAGTATGATAAAGTTTAAAAAGCAAGAATGATAAATTAATATATAACTGATAACAACATAAAAAGGAACTTGAATTAAATAATAAATTGCATAAATGTAGAGAAACATTAAAATAAAGAAAGAAACCGGCTTGTACCAAAAAAAGAAGAAGAAAGAAACCGGAGCGACGGTAGTTCGCACTGGACCGGTAGGGAGAGAATAGAATATTTATAATTTAGTGATAACAAGAAACCAGAGCGCAGTGAATCGATGAGACCGGTAAGAGAGAAAGGAATCTTTATAATTAAGAAGAAACCGGAGCGCGGTGAACTGACGGGAAAGAGAGAAGGGAATCTTATTAATATTATTTAACCAATATTCAATTCCATAATTATAAAAGAATAACAAAAGAAAATCACAATAATAAATAACAATGAGCATCTATAATATAAAATGACAGTATATAAAATAAATAATAAAAATAATAACTGTAGCCATGGTTTTATTTTATATAAAATAAATTCATTTTCTACCTTTAAATTGACTGACAAATAAAAATTATGAGGATTAATTGAGCTTTATTTTTAATATACTGACCTTACTATCTCTTTTTTTTTTTCTCTCTCTTTCTCCCTCCTTTTCACGCCAACTCTCTCTTTCTCTTATCTTCTCTCACCGTCACTCATTTCATTGCACTCACTTTTTCTTTTCTTTTCACTTGCTCATGCACGCGCACACACACACCCACACACTATATATATATTGCGGGTGAATCCCCCCCCCCCCCCCCAAACTGTATATATTATTTTTTTAAAAAAAAATTATATAATTAATTATTAGTATTTAACATATTATTACTTATTACTCTTAATAACTTCTACTTTTTAACTTAGCACAATATATTTTGGGTCTATTGCTACCAATTTATGGTCTTATTTTAGACATTTAATATCTGTATTTTTAAAATTTTGGTTTAATATTTAAACTTGATGTTAGTGTAAAATTATTAAGTAAGATCAATAAAATATTATTACATACAAACTATTTTATTTTATTATTATTATTCTTTTTTTTATGGATGTTACAATTTGACTATGGGTCATAGACCCCCTGTTTTTATATTTATTATAAATATTAATTAATTTTTTTATATATATTGAAATAACTATTTCTTAAAAAATTGACAAATCTCTTATATATTTTATTTCTTTTTGCTTGTACTTACTCATAATATAGACAAAGGAAAATTATATTAAAATAATTATTTCTAATCAAATTTAAAAATGCTATTAAAATATTTTTAATAATGCCTATTTTTTTGTTTGATAATAATGCGTAATATTATTATGTATAATTAATATTTTTATTAAATATTAATTATACAAATATTATTTATTACTTATTCATGTATTTTAATAAATAACCGTCCAATTTCAAATGTGTTCATGCATTAAAAAAATAATTGAAAAAGTTCAATGTTACAAAGAATTATAAAATTGTTTCTTTTGTCATGTTACCAAAAGTTGCTTTTATTGCTTAATTAATTTTCTTTTCTCCCCTCCATTACTCCTCTCTGTTTTTTTTCCCTACTACTCTCTCTCCTTCATTTATTTCATATGGATATAATTGGATGATAAAAAATATACTTATTAAGAAACCAATAAATGAATATTGATAATAGTATAAAAGTATGCTGATTGACAAGATTTTCTCTATTTAATATTATTATACTTTTTAAAAAATAAAAAAGTACAATTAATTAAAAATAAGGGTATAACTGATAAATATTTTTTTAATTTTATAAATAAATAGATATGAAACAAAAATTGAAAATAAAAATGAACAATTGAGATTTTTGAAAAAAGAAGTACTGTCTAACTGTTTTCAAAAAACAATTATTTTCGGTCAAATAAAACTTTAACAGTGGACATTCAAATCAGACTGATGCTAGTAAAAACTCTAGTTTCGCTCGCTTTCTGTCCGAGACTTGACTTTAGTTTCAGCCCCCATCAAACTGTGGTTATTATAAGCTTCATTTTTCAATTAATAAAAGAAAATGACAATGCTTAATGATGGACACGTGCAAGGACTTCACGTTCAAAATTACAATCTTCTCTCATTTGTGTGATATGCCATGTGCCGTATTTCGAAATTGCCCTGGATTATCTAGCTATGTCGGCAAGTAATCCTGATCTGCACGCCATTTCCAACCAAAAAGATATAAATAAATAAAATAAAATAGAACTGCTGGATTCAACTTCAAGAAGAACCTAACCTAAAGAAAAGGACATTTAACATAATCAAATTCCCATATAGTCTAAACGTTGGCCATGTACCACAAAAAATAATCTTTAGAGCTCAACTTACATCTGACCTGGATGCTAAGGTCTTCCTTATCCAATAATTGAGCCTAACTACAGCACTTACATGAGAAGAAGAGAGCCTAACATAGCCAAGGAATACTTGCCGGCGAGGAATATATTGATAAGCTTGAACATGAACTAAGAACACCGGCAAGTCATCCTTGGCTGAATCACACTCTCTGCCTCTTCATGCAAGTTCCTCTTAGGCCTCTCCATGCTACATGTTTTTGTGATCCATGTGAGACATATTGCATCTAGATCTAATTCACCAAGGTTGTTTAGAAGTATATATATAAGGTGCTAAGTAGTCAAGATTGATGGCATAAACATTAATTATATAATTATGTGGTGCATTCACCCAATTTTCCAAAAGTAGCAAGTGGCCTTAATTGCCAACCAAAAGCCAGACTGCAAACCAATATCACACCGCCGGATTTCACCATTTTGGCCCTACCCTTTTTCCTCCTTTTGTGTCATCCATATCATGGAGGTTATGTGAGAAAAACAGTACGAATCTCTTACATTCACCTTTTGTGTGACATGATGGTGACTTTTGCCATTTCCATGCATGTGCATGACTTGACGCTGATTAAATGCTTATTTGGATAATAATTTTTTTTCAACTGAGATTAAAAAATTGAGCTTTTCAATATATTTTTATAAAATGTAATTTTCTTTTATTTTGCCTAAAAGTACTAAGAGTAAAACAAACAAAGCCTAATTTGTTCCATTGCTACCTGTTAATCCTCTGTACGAAAATTTCAGAGAACAAGATTTGATGAGAGGGATAATAGTGATGCTTTGTTATTAGTATTAAATTTACTGGCCAATGAATTTAGTTCGGACACAAAATGCATGGTATTATATATGATCTATACCAGACACATGTTTAGAGAATTGTTGATAGAATTTACTAATTTGTGAGTAATATGTTTAAAAGATGTGTATTTTTTTTGCCATTTTCAGACTACAATTTTTTTTTTCCTGTTTCTACGTGTAATTTGTACCGAAAAGGGTTCTTTTGCAAGTTGCAACAAATGGTTTGGAGCGCTTTTTAAAAACTTTATTTTGATGTTACCTCGTCTTTTACAGATTCCTAACCTTCAATCTTTTTAGTACAGGAGACTTAATAAAGTGCTTATGACACGTATATATTTTGAGACAATATAATGGTTTGAAACTTGAGTCATTATTATTGCGAACAACAATTGGCATTGCGTAATTTTTCGCGTGAATATCAAACAATTATATAGAGTATTCAATGATTATTCAATGATGGAGGGAGTAATTTAAAAGCACTGTGGTAATATGAAAAGAGATAAAAAAAATATCGTGTATAACAAAAAATTGGTACGACTTTTGTAATCCTCCAAGCTAGCATGTCTTACACAGAAGATAAAGTTTTTGCTAGCTTGGAGGATTACAATCATCTTTAAACCATATGATGTTCTATGCATGTCTTACACAGATTGGTACTACTTTTGTAATCCTCCAACCCAGCAAAAACTTAAATTCAATACAGTCAACAAAGTATATCTTCAACAGAATCGAACTCTCTTGTCATGTCTGGAGCATGCCGCGCGTGTCTGCGTCGGCAAGCTTTTGCGGCATCTAATGGTTTAAAGACGAGGTTTTTTATTATAAAGTATGCAACACTCTCTGGACGGAGATTGATCATTGAAGTTTTTCTTTACGCAGATTTTTATTTTTGGGGAAAAAAAAAAGAAAATAAAGTTCATTTTACTAGGCTTTTGATAAAGCAAGATAACAATATTGTGTTATGTGTGCGTTAGGATTTAAGTTCAATTTGGTCCATTCTAGTTTTAGCTATAGATTTATCTTTATTTTATTAGTTACTGAATTATCTTGATGTGAGGGCAAAAGCAGTTCAGAAGATAGAAAGGGATAGATCAATGGAATATGGCATAAAGACCAAGCTTTTGAAATTTGACGATGTTAATGATAGGCGTTCAATCAACTATAGAGGAAAGCACGAGGGACCCAAATATGAGGCTGGTTTTTTCTCCTCGTGGTGAGCGCATGCATGCATGGTGCCTTTTGTCCTGTTTGTTGATCTTCCAAAAAGCACCGACTAGCGATCCATGTCTCTGCTTTACGACAAACTGCTTTCACGCTTTTCATAGCGTCTCTAAAGAAATTGAGATCGCATACCTAATATTACCACCATAACAACATATAGGACCATGATATAGTACCCTTAGCCGGAGAACACATGTTTAATTTGCATCCATATGGGGTACAACTAGATAATCACTGCATCGTGTTTTGGATTTGTTGCGAACCACTTTCGAGAGCATCATCTAATTATATATCAAGTAGCAGTCTCCGTGTTATGCACATGCCCTGTACTTTCGGTGGTTTTGTTTGGTTTGAAATACATTGCTATATGTTAAGAAGGAGGAGGAATGAAGAGTAATGTTTTCAAGACTTAAAAAGGTGAATATATAAGAAAGGAAACTATAGCTTTGATCCCACCCACTTTCAGAAAATATTTTGTATATATTTTTTTTCTCTGTATTCACTCATATTTACGAGTCTCACGCCCACATTTTATATTCAATTAACACTATTGGACGAAGAAAAGAGGTGACTAGCTTATATCATATTTTGATTCTTTAATTTCTTTTCCCCTGTTTTTCCTCCAAAAAATTGCACAAGCTGGATGAAGTACATCATGTTACAAGGAACTTGCTTTCTCATTCGGTGAACGAGTGTGGCCAACAGACAAATGCAAAGTTGGAATAGGATCATTCTCTCCAATCAGGCCTCCACCAAATGGCTCCCTTTCTATTCCACCACTTAACTCCTCCCTAATTGCCATGCCGCCTCCTCTTTATCCACCACATATACCACACCCATTTATAGTAGAAATTTTGAATCGGTTAGAGTAAGAAGGCCATTTAATTTAAATATTTTATCATTGAAAATTATTGTAATTGCAATTTGGTTTAGATTGAATGATTTTCATTTTGCAAGCCAATCCAATCTAAATCCATTTTACATTGGTTTGAATTGAATAGTTCAATCCAAAATATTAAAAAAATGGCAAACGAAGAAAAATGAAGAAATTACGAGAGAAGCATGAAGCTGCCGGTAGCTACAACTAAAGGTGTTCATGGTGTGATTTGAATCAATTTTGAGTATAAAATCAATCCAATCCTTAAAAATATAATTTATTGCAGATTAGATTGAATTAATTTGATTGTAATTTTGAATCAAATCCAACCTGATTCAATATTTATCAGTTTGGATTTGATTGGTTTGCATTTTTTGACAAAACAATTTTTTTACTTTAAATATTATAAATTAAAAGCAATTTAAGTTAATAAAATAAATATTGAAAATCAAAAAATAGAAAACAACCTATTTAACATTTAAATAATGTATAAAATTAATTTTATTAGGAGACAAAAAGTATAAAATTATATCATATAAAAATTATGTAATATATTAAAAATTTATTTAATAAAAGTGAAAAATTACAATATATATATATATATATATATATATATATATTATGCGATTTTGATTGGATTAAGTCAGTTCTAAAAATTAGATCCGAAATTCGATCAAATCCAAGCAATTTTGAAAAATACAATCTAGTCGAATCCAAAGTTTTGCGATTTTCATTGGTTGTTGGTTTGGATTAATTGACTTATTCGTTTTTAGGGTTGGATTGAATTTCAACACCCTAGCTGTTACCTTGAACTATGATTGCGGTGAGAGTCTTCCCGTTCAGAGGGTCAATGACTCAGTAGTTAGCAGTGCGTGGATTACTGAATCCTCACCATGGGGACGTGATCATGTTATTGGGTTTATTATCGCTATATAGTGGGCCAAGGCTGGGCTTGGGCTGTTCGAGTTTCTTATTTTTCATAGATAATATAATTAGGCCAGCAGTACATTAGGCCTTATATGAAGTGAGTAAAATGACTTGTGCTTTAGTTTGGATTGCACCTTGAAAACAAACTGCTTTTCTGTCATTAAAACAAAACAAAAAAAAGCAAATTGAAAGTTTGGACTGTATCGGTTTCTAAAAGCACAACAGCCAATTGAATGATCAGACCGATATATATATAGGATTAAAGGTGTAAATAGGATGGTCCTGATTGGATTTGAAAATGGATCCGAGCTTATCACATTTTAGTTGGTTTGGATTCATAATTTTATTTTGCAAAATCCGAATCAAACCAACCCGATCAACTTCAGATTGGTTCAGATCAGGTCATTAGATTTACCTGTTTATTATTTTTCTCAAATTTTACACAAAATTCAATAAAAATGCTTGAAAGTGTAAAATATCAAAATTTTATATAAGCAAATTCTTATATGTTAAGATACTAAATACTAATTTGGCATGAGTTTACAATGATGATAATGATATAGTGTTCGTTTGGATTTCAAATTGCATATTAATGATAATAAGTGGTAAATGAATAATGATTGAGTAAATACTATAGTTAGTAATCAACAACAACAATAATAATATTAAGAAGATTGGTACTGGAAGGATTTCAGGTTGCAGAGTGCAAATCCAACTACTGAACCAATATATGATTAGTTTTAATTAGATCCGAACCGATTAATCCAATGATCTGATCCAAACCGAACCAATCTAATTATATTGGTTTGGAGTCATCAAGTTGGTATAGAATGTTGAACCGCTCAATTATCCAAAACCAAATCAATCAAAATTATTATAGCCAGATATGTGTTAAGTTTTTTATATACCAAAATGACACTATTCTTTTAGAGTGACAATTAATAAATGTCACAATGTCCCTAGAAGGCGCCACGACAAGACAACAATATTTTTCAAAGGTTTTCAATGAATTTCAATGGAGTCGCCACCAATTTTTATTTATAGTGAAAATTGGAAAACCCTTTTAATTTGACAAGACTGGTCTTTTAAGACAAAATTGGGTCTGAGAGTTTAATTATAATTAGGAAAAGGTAGAAATTTAATCTACTGCACATTTAATACATCCGTCTCATGACGGTTACCCAAAGTTTGTTGTATAAAATTAAAAGAACTTTAATAATTTTTTTCCCCTAAAAAAAGTATAAAAAATATTTACAAAAGAAAAGAAAACAAATTTTAGAAAAATTAATTTTGACTTGACAGAAAATATCTGTTCCAACGTATCTTCTGGTGCAATAAAAAACTCAAAGACACATAATTCTTCTACAAAATTAAGTATGTATTGGTTCATTTTAATTATTTGCAAAAGGATTTTTGAGACAAAAGCATTTTATTTTCAACCCAAAACAAAAAGGGCCTATACAAAGCCCTGTACCCGAACTCAAGACTGAGGCAAAGGAGACAAAACAAGACAAGAGCCCAAAATGCATAAAGAACTAGGTATGCAATCAAAAGAACGTGGAAACCCATGAGCAATTCAACTTGACACATGCATCAAACCAAAAAAAAAAAAACTCGACACATGCATCAAATGTACTTCAGGTTGCGATTCTTTCAAAAAGCGAAGAAAAAAAAAGGACAAAGCAAAAATAAACTCAAAATTAAATCAAATGAAATGGCCCCAACGTAAAAACCAAGAGGGAGTGTGAAGGCTGGTGGCTTTGCGTCGGTGGGTGATGATTCATGGAGGAAGGGTTGTGATGGTGTGGTTGTTGGGTTCAAAAGAATCGTGGTGGTGAAACAGTTTGTGGCTGGGGCTTCACGGGAGTGGCCATTGGCGGTGGTTTTCGGAAGTTGATGGCAGTGGCTGGTCGTGGGTTGCCATAAGTGGAAAAGGGGGAGGGTTTGTGTTGTTGAGGAAGGTAAAGCTTAGGTGACCATTGATAAGGTAGGTGGTGTCTAGCTATTTTTCAGATTTTGCGGCCTCTGTCTCCGCTCCCTTTTACCACTATTTATACCCATATTTTATCGTAAAATGGAATAGCAACAACCACTCCTCTATTAATTATATAATTCATGGGAACTTTTTTTTTATTTTTATGTGAGGACAATTTCAACATCTCACATTAAGCCAAATTATGGTTCCCTAAGAATCTCTCCTCAGATAAACACCCACTCTCAACCATCACTCATCCTCAAACTTTCTTAAAATTCTTAAATTTTTTTAAAAAAAATCTATTTTGAGAAGTAATATTTTAATATTTTAAAAGTGAGTGTATATTAAAATACCTATTTTATTATTACTGGATAAGATACTGATATCCATTCACCCATTTCATTTATCATATCTAATAATAATAATAATAAAGTACGTGTTAAAATAATATTTTTTATTTTATTCTTTTTTTCTTTGTTTCATGGGTGTCTAACCCCAAAGTGACCAACCAAAGGTTTAAAAAGTTCTGGATATGGCCTAGCTAGATTTCACTTATCTTTGAACCAATAATAAAACATTGCTATGTTAACCATCAAACAGCTCAAATTAACATTTAATTAATTGATGGATATATCCTTTTCACATCAAAGTCCTTAATAAAAAATAAATATACAACTCCATGTCCATGATCTTAACTCACGATTTCAACAGGCTGGTAACCTCTCTCAATGGACTCCTTCACAGCATCCAACACCAACTGAGTCTTCCTACTCACAACAGCCCACTCCTTCTCAGGCTTCACTGCACAACACTTAACCTTCTGAACCAAACCCGCAAACTCCTTCACCATCAAAACCTCTTGCGGATCCTCGGTTTCCACAACATGCTCATTAGGTTTAGGGCACCACCTTCCAAGCTCAACCTTCCCCCCAGTAAAAAAGTCCAGCTCCGAGGCCTCAGAAAACGTTCCATACCCAAGATTCTCCTCAAAGGGAAGAGCGATATCGTGAAGACGGAGACACCCTTTTGTGCCCAAAGCGGTTAAATCGAATGTGACGTAGGTTAAGAAGGAGCAGTGGAAGGTTGCGGATGTTCCGTCTTGCCAGTGGAGGGAGGAACCACATGAGATGATTACGCCGGAATCGTTGAGGATGGCTCCTGGGAAGGCGAGGACCGACTTTGGGAGGTGGTAGTTCATGGCCCATAAGATGGCTCCGATGCAGTACCACCCTGTGTCGCCTAGGGCGCCGAGGCCGTCTAAGTCTGGTTTCACTCGGATGCTGTTCTTCAGGAACTCAGGGCCTGCGTTGTATGTGAGGCAACTGTGTATCTGGTAGAAGGAAAAAAAAAAAAGGCATGAATTAGATATTTCATGTATACAACGATGCATATAACTTAGGAAAAGTTTATCCAATGCTACCTCTCGCATAAAAATTTTAAATGATATATTCAAGCGTAGAATTTTACCCTTGAATGTTTGGATCTCTCATATACTCGTTTCCAATCTCCCATTTTTTTTTAATCAATAGTAAAAGCTTATACATAACAATTTCATGTAAGGTTTTGAAGTTGGCTATTTCAAAGGAAGGATGTGTAAAGTGAGAAGATAAGAGATGAATAATATTTGGACCATTTAGTTAGATCACGTACAATAAAAATTATTGATATAATGATAATTAATCCCTTACCTTTTCACTTATCAAACCTCATGACATTATTAGAGAATGCAAATTTGGAAAATAATTTAAATTTTCTAAAATGAGTGTGATTATAAAATAAGAAAATGAGAGGTATTAGTCCAATAAAACAATTAATAATCTAAGAGTGGTTAATCAATCATTTTCTCACACTTTACCACCATCATTATTTTGGAAGATCCTAATTTGCGCTAAACCGAAAACAGATTCTAATTTGCTGAAAATGAAAAATAGCTAGATAATCTTTTTTTTGGTCAAAGAAACCCTAGAGAATTTTTTTCTTTTTTTTGGGGTCAGAATTCTAGAGAATCGAGCACTAACAAATTGCTAACCGCAAAGAGTACCAACGTGATGCTATCCTTTTTAGCATTGTGAAACTTTTTGTAGCTTAGTTTTGGCCCAATTTGCTAAACAAGTTAATGAATGGAACATCGGACCAACCGATGTTTCCACCGCAACAGAGGCCCACCATAAGCCCAGGAGAGACCGACCAACACACAACATTACATTAGTAGAGTTGTGTTAATTTTATTTATCCACCATAGCATATAAAATAAAGTGTCAACTCACAGTCTAGCCACCATTGAATGAGATATGAACTCTATTTGAATGAGATTCATATCCTATCTGGTGATGGATACTGAATATGAGTTGACATGATATCTATATATAATGAGTACAAATAATACAATTATGTATCTTGATATTGTTTCTTGCTGTTGACCAACAGAAAAACTTCGACACTAACTCTGGTAAATTTGCTATTTGGTTTTGTTTGTGAATAGCATCTATTTAGTAAAGCAAAATTTACGTCGCAGAACTCAAATTTTCTACATCTCCCTAACAAAAATATGTTCTACTTACATGATTAAACTTAAATTTTAAAATATCAATCGATAATATAAAGGAGCCTCAATAATTAAGAGTATTACTATTTTGTGAGTTTGACTTTTAAAAGAAAATAAAAGACAGAAAAAGGGGAATTTGTAGTATGAACTTTTAAAATTTTACTTTACAAATCTATTTTCTTCCCTCAATCCTCTTCATAAATCAAACAAACAAGTACATCTAAAGACTATCAATTGAGCACTTCAGCCAACCATTCATATACACAAGTAGAGCACTCATATATACTTTGTACAAAAGGAAAAAAAATCGAGGATGTGTCTTCACTTTTAAAAATATGTTTAGTTATGGATAAAAATGTTTGTAAAAATTTATAGATGAATTTTATATATAAAATTACACATACTTGTAGTTCATTTTTAAAAATTGGCACTCCTTTTTTACCTTTTAACTAAACATACCCTAAATGATAAACACTAAAAACCCACATGTCACCAAATATGCACCTACAATTACGAACATAAAAATGACTAGAATGCAAACCATTTTATCTCTTTGGATATTTCAGAATTGTTTATAACGCAGAATATATGATGATAAATAAACCTGAAATCATTTTCATATTTTTATACCTACTAATATAAAAAACGCCCATAACTTCTAGACCAGTAGACGACAGCGCCTCAACTAATACTCGTTCTATTTGGAACGTTGTCAAACTTTATGGTATCGAGATAAATAAAGCTACCCACGATTATTCATTAAAAATATGAAAATGTTGTCACGTGTAAAAATGGGGAATTCCGGCATTCTTATCGATCTACTACAGCTAAATTCTATCGTGTCTAGTAAAGTGCGGGCATACCCTTGACATCAAAAGGCAATTTCTAGTTTTCTACCTCGTTGATTTTATTCAATAATGAATATTCATTAAAGAATAAACAAATGAAGGCCAAGCATAAAAAAAACAAATGGAGGCATAGTTGTAATTATATTAGTTATGATTGTTTTAGAAATAACTACACAAAATGCAAACAGCCATGTGCCCATCAAAATTAAAATTGCTTGAAAGATTTTGAGGTAAAACTGATTAATAAAACTAAGAAGTGATAAAGAAAAAAGTATTGAGTTTCTGTAACGAAGAAAACGTGAGGAAGTAAAGAAATAATTAGATAGAGAAATTCATGAGAATTATGTTTTGTCGTTTTCATTAATTTAAAATTATCAGAATACGAAATGGAAAAAGTGTCTGTGATAGTGAAATTACAGAAGATTTTTATCAGCATAAAATGAACAAATTCATTCCGGTGTTAGAAAAACTTACAAATTCAAAATATTTCATCTAAGTATAGCAAACTCAAAAGCTTTCATTTTTTCAAGAACTCCGAAAAATGTGTATTTAAAAAAAAAAAAGAAAAAAACTGTCTTTCGATGTTGGCCTATATGTATGGTCGTGCATGAGTGCATCTAGGGCAATTCAAATTGTGCAACACAAGAAAAAGAACACAAACCACCATCGACGATATATATAAAATTGATTAATGCATACCCATTTGAGTTGACCAAAACGCTGTGCATCAGACAAAGCCTCCTTCATTTTAGCCGTACGAGGGTGGTGCACCCACATGGTGCCATCCATGAACTGCACCCCATGAACCTCGCAAGCATCAAGAATCCGATCAAGCTCCGCCACGTTCATCGCCACCGGCTTCTCCAGAAGCACATGCTTCCCTCTTTCTGCGGCCCTAACAGCCCATGTCACATGCAGGGCCGTCGGGAGAGGGATGTACACAGCATCCACCTGATCATCATCAAGAACAGCTTCATAGCTCCCATAAACCCTAACCGCCTCTGGCAGGCTGTTGTCAGCGGAGAAGGCCACCGCCTTCTCAAGAGAACGGCTGCCTATGGCTTGGAGAGTTGCGTTTGGAGCTCTGGCTATGGCTTTGCAAAGCTTGATGGCGATGTTAGCACAACCAAGAACGCCAAAACGCACTGCCGTTTCATCAGCCATTCTTGTGGCCCGTTGGAGATGGTAGTGTTTATTATTAATTAGAGTGTGATTAGGGGTGAGGACTAACTAATTACAAGGATTTATCCAGTGATGACCTAGAGAAGCATTAGTTGTTTGTGGCTTTAAAATATCATTAATTTGGCATTATAGGAGCAGGTAGTTGGATCCCAAGATGTTATTATATAGCAATTTGGCATTTTTTTTTCGCTCGTCGATATCACATGTTACTTTTAAAAGGGCTTGCATGTCTTCAGGAGGAAAGAAATCAGTTATTGTTTATTTTTGTCTCACCTAATATTTATATTGCTACTTCCAATAGAATTGAGCCTGCTTTTAAAATGTATGTCATAATTTGCTTTATTAGTTGTCGTTTGCAGTTTTGTTATGTAAATTAAGGCCAATAATTGCAATAAACCAGTAATTTTTTATTTAGCGGAGATTAAGATACTTCCCCATAGTTGACCTTCAAATAGTTTTTTTTTCCTTGAATTATTTAAACACAAAAGTTTCTAGAAGGAATAATTTTCACATACAAACAAAGTTGAAGTAGATGGAAAACATTTAAAGTAAAAAACCATTTTTTCTGACATATTTCATTTTACCTCAATTTAGTCATAATATTTTTAATTTTGATATCAATTTAATCATTTTGTCAAATCTTCACTCATCTTCAGAAGTGGAGACCAATGGTAATTCAATTTATTCAATTTTTATGTTAAAGTTTTAAAACAATTAAGATTAAATTGATGTAAAAATGTTTATACTAGTATCAAATTGATGCCAAATAAAATATTTTAGTATTATGAAAAATATTATTTACTAAAAAATTTAACACTCATCCAATTATATTTTAATTAAATCATTAAAATTATTTCACTCTTACAATAATTACGTAAAGTCATCCAAAAAATAATACACAATTCATTTATAATCTCGAAAATCATAAAGAACAAATTATATGATCTAAAGAGGAAGGTCTTCAAAATACAAGTGTTGGCACATGTTTTTTTTATTGTGAATCCTTGATTTTGTGGATTATAATTAGTATTAATTTAGTTAGCAATGATTACTGTCAATCAGTATCATCAATTCATGATCGAATGTCTTGATTCAATTCTTTATTGCTATTTTTTGTTTTGCCCTTTTTATGATCTATATTCATGTTGAGCTTTATTGCTCGATCTTGTGTGTGTATGTATGTGTATATATATATATATATGAGACTAATATCAATAAAAAAATCATTTGGCCATGTTCTTCAACAAAAATATTTACTCTACTAATATGTCAAAATTAACTATTCCTTTTTGTCCTTTGATTCCAAGGAGTTTCTAGTGAAGTTAAGGAGAAAATGGAAAAAGGGATAGGCAAGTGGGAATAAAACCCCTGATCCAATATTAACAAACTCTTAGTCACTTGGACTAAAAATAGTGCCATGTAAGCTACAGCTCAATGACAAATTAACTCTTCCTTTATTAATCGTATTCTCATTTTAGTCACATAATATTAAATAATCAGACATTCTATTAATCAAATAATTAGTTAAGTATTTCATACAGGTAGAATAATGATAGAAACTAAAATCAAATAGTTTTAAAAGTATTTGAATCAAAATTAAAAATAAATTATAAGTGAAAACTAAAATTTAATAATTTTTTGAATAAAAATATATAATTGATCTATTTTTAAAATATTTTACAAAGTAGCATTGCCCTAATTAAATATATCATTTCGCCACAATTAATGCACACAATGTCAAATCATTCTAGAAAATAACTTGGGATATATAGGGGCATTTGGATAAGATTTTTGGGTGCGAAAATCAATTTATAAAAAAAATTATATATTTTTATAATTTTTAGAAAATAATCAGAATATCAAAAGTTTAAGTTTTCAAATTTTCTTTTGAAGCTACAAATAATATTTTTTGAAAAAAAAAGTTAATAATATTTTTTAAATCATATATAGAATTTAAACCTTCATGGTTAGTTCATGTGCGTGTAGCTATACGTACTAATTAAGGCCGAGTATGCATGTGATGTAAAACATCACTTACGGTACTCGGGTTTTGAGTTGCACAAAAATACTGTTAATTTAAATCTTAGTATAATTTAATACTTTAATTCATCAATGAAATGAGAAGTCATTACAGATTATAAAGAATATGTCTACAAATGAAAGTAGCGCTAGTTAGTGCCTGAGAACATGTCATAGTGTCCTTGGTATTGAAATCAATGAGTAGGGCTGCATGAGTTATTAAAAATATTATCATCATAGATGGCCTACGAGGCTACGACGTTGTCTTGGTTCACCTTCCAAGTTCTTCACCATAAATATAATTATAATTAATTTCATGGACAATTTTGGAACAAGAGGAAAGAATAACAGTCCCCCGTCAAAAAAAGAATAATAGTCCCCCGTCAAAAAAAGAATAATAATATTACAAAATAAATATGGCGATGAATGAAACCAATGATATGTTGGTTCAATCCCAGGTGTCATCGCTTAGGCATTGTTATCCATACCCATAGATCAAAGGGGTTGTTAACAATAACTATTTTTTTTTAATGTGCACAGCTTTCTTATTTTCAAGAATACCCTTACTCTATAGGAAGTTTGAGAAGTTATAAACAAAATATAAAAGAAGTTATAGAAACCTTAACATAAACAATTAAATTTTTTTTAAAAAAACTATAAATGAAAAAAAATGTGGATTGAATCCACTAGTTTCTGTATAATAATTGCTGCAATGCTATTTTCTCTGGTCTAAACATATATAATGTAGCTATATATTATGTTATCTGATTGTACATAGTTTTAACAGGAAAGGAAAAACATATTAGATATAAAAAGAAAAATATACAATATCTTTTTCCTAAATTATTCTTCAAGAGTTGGTACAATATATGTTTATATTTACAATTTGAAATTAAAAATAACTTGAAATTAAACGCTTGAAATTAAACGCAGAGCCTAAGCTAGGCCTCCAACCACAGAGCCCTGGGTGCGCTTTTACTAGAGATAGATGAGCCAAGCCTTATGGCCAAGCCCTGTATCTCTTTAAATGCTAGGTTTGGTCAAACCCACCAAATTGGTGTTTTCATTCCCGACCGTGAAGTCCATGTTATAGAGGACAGACACCATTGTCACTGAAGACACGAAAGCTAGTAAAGGCCCAAAGATCCAAAGTAGTAGGGGAAGTCCAGCATATAAAAAAGCCTAAAATGAGGATATTCACCTGATTGAGCAACCTTATGGATTGAGAGTGACATAGAAATGAGGATTAGAGTAAGGTAAGGAGGATGGCACATTTCAGTGCCACCACAAATTTCAGCGCGGATCCCATGTATATAGCGCAACACAAGACAAGCTAGAGAGCGTCACATTCCTCGCCAGAGCAGCCTCTTGTTTTGGAGCATCGCGCTTCAGCGCGGATTACACACACTGACACATGCTGGCGGGTCACATGCCACGCTTCAGCGACCTCTTTGTTTTGGAGCGCAACAAAAATAGCGCTGCAGCGCGACACACAACCCTCCAGAGCGCTGTTGCGCCTCGGTTTAGTAGCCTCCCGCGCTTTAGCGCAACACCCATCCCTCTAGAGCGCTGAAGCGCCTCACTTTAGTAGCCTCCCGCGCTTTAGCGCAACACAATTCACATTAGAGCGCTGCAGCGCAACACGAATCACACTGGAGCGCTATATAGCGCAACACAATTCACATTAGCGCCTCGCTTTAGCAGCCTCCCGCGCTGTAGCGCCTCGCTTTAGCGGCCTCCTGTGCTGTAGCGCGGCACACATCACACTAACAATACACACCTTCGCTTCAGCGGCCATACTGATCAATAGGAATATCTCTTTTTTTCGATAGATTATATTAAACAGTCCACAAAAAGGACATGATCGAGGAGGAACAAAAACAATAACCACCAGACAATAGACAAGCAAATCAAATACAAAGCATTAACTATTTGAAATATAAACTCTTATTCCAGGCTGTTGAATTTGAAATATAAGGATAAAAATACTTTTTGGGGGGGTAAAATTTTAGCGTGGATTCCATGATATAGCGCAACACAAGCCAAGCTAGAGCGCGTCACATACCTAGAGCGCTTCATACCTAGCCATGCTGGCGGGTCACATCCCTCGCTTCAGTGACCTCTATGTTTTGGAGGGGGCAACAAAAATAGCGCTGTAGCGCCTCGCTTTTAGTAGCTTCCCGCGCTTTAGCGCAACACAAATCACATTAGAGCGCTATAGCACCTCGCTTCAGTAGCCCCCACCGCTGTAGCGCAACACGATTCACACTAGAGCGCTATAGCGCCTCGCTCCAGTAGCCTCCTGCGCTGTAGCGCAGCACACATCACGCTAACAACACACACCTTCGCTTCAGCGGGCATTTTGTGCTGGAGCGCGACCTTCTCCTGCATTCCTCTGTTCTAGGAAATTTTGTTGGAGTGCATTGACAAAAGGGAAATTGAAGAAAACTCTCTCTCTCTCTCTCTCTTTAATTTTGTTCGCTGAGATAATGTTCATGAGAAATTACAGTTACTAGATAATTTCAGTAATTTGAGGTTGGAGGAACATTTTTTTTCCACCAAGATATTATATTCACTCGAGGATTGTATAATGTTAACTGTATGGGCTCTCTTCGTTGTTGGATCAGATAGCATATGTGAAACAGTACGGCATGGTAAACCTTTTAATATTGCTGCTGTGAATGAAGATAGACATTGGACAATCATCAAATTGAGCTTGAAAAACTCGTGGACAGAAATAAATTTATTGATGCATACTATATACATTCAAAGTTTGGTTGTGACTTAGCCTATAAGTACATCATGTATTATTGTTTCATACTTCATTAGTGGCTGAACTATTCGTAGCAGGAAATGGCTGAAAAGTCAAAATATATTCACTGTTTGATAACTGTTGATTGATTAATACATGATCGATACATTCCTTCTATATCCATTCAATCTGTTTATATTACAAACAAGATATCTAAGGCATAGTGTGAGAAATAAAGACCAATGATGTTATTGCTAATTTGCAGTGGCTTACTTAAATTCCTTTCATTGGATGAGTTAATTGCAGCATTTGACGGCAAGAGTTTTTGTCCCTTCTTCAGGTACTGTTCAGAACCAGGTGATATAATACATAAATTCACCAGATTGGATTATATATACACTCATATGGAAAATGATTTACTCGATTTGGCAAGCATGCACACTTTTACGCATTGAACTCTGCTTTTGTGTAAAGCAGGTCACCAAGGAGCAATTATTCTTTGGAAGTGAGAGATGAGAATGCCACCATAGTAGCTGGCACAGTTGCCTCGCTAAGTAGGCCATCCTTCATGACTTCAATCTCCCTGTTGGTTGAAGGGTCTCACTAGAGCTGAGTATACGACCATGATCCGCAAATCAATCCGTTCAACCCGCACTCCACACAAAAATGGACCAGATATTTTTTAGCTCATCAATCTCATCAATCCATGGATAATATATATATATATATTATCATCATTATTTTATTAAATTTGATAGTACATTAAGAAAAAAAATTATTTACAATTTTTTATTTTGCCTACGTACTGTATTTGCCTCCATTACTTTAATTTCATGGATCTGTCGTGGCTCCATTTGCATTACGTCGACTCAATTTGTATGCCTAATTTTTTAAATCTAGATAAGAAAATGAAAGAGAAAAAAAAAAAAAAGAATCACAGTGTTCACGTGTAAGTGAACGTAACAAAAAGGTTATTGCAAAAAAAAAAAAAGGATACTTATATATAGAATATTCAGTCCCATTTATATCCTATATCTAAATTCTCTGCTTTCTTTATTCAACTCCATTTACCCCAATTAGCCCTATTATTCAGTGCGTAGTGACTTTTGCAAAGTGTGATCTTAATATTATTTTGCAAAGTGACCTTTGGCGACCTCTTTTGTCTAACATATGTAGGTACGTCTATATATCTAGAAATTAACAATCTTATTATACTCGAAAATCTTGTTTCCAGACTGGAAAATTGAGGTGCTGCAAATCTAGTTTAGACTAGTAGGTTATTGGATTAAAGATGGTGCTCGTATAATCTAGCATTTTATTCATCAAAGCAATCAAAAGAGACGAAACAAAAAAAAAGGGTTAAAGGTAATCATAATCAAATCAAAGCCATATATTACTAAAGACATGAATTATTTCGGTAAAGCGTTTCTGCACTTACATATGCCTTGTACAAATATAACTTACTTTTACAACTTTTATATTGTAATAGATAAACCTGATGATGCGCACACATAATATTTATTCAAGTTTTGCTATTTTAACACCTAACTTTCTCAAACATCCAACCCCACTTACAATATACATGGATGCCATCACTTACTTTTTTTTCCCAACTTATTCTGTATCCATCACTCCTCTCACATCACATGGGACTCACATGGTGTCTATACCAATGTGGGTGTTAAAATATCATTTCTCTATTTATCCTATATATGTATGTTGTTCTTAGTCTTATTTAGCTAGCTAGCTGACTACATATATCAAACATAGTCGCTTTTGTCATTCACCATCTTTGCTTTCCCATTCCCACAGACAAAGTCAAGGGTATAAAACACTGGTAACATAGCAATAGAACACATGAAAACAAGGATTGGACCAAGTATCCAAAGCAAAAGAGGAAGTGCCAAGTAGAAAATCCTGTTCCCCACAGTGTTCAAAATCGTTCCCTTTTCCAACATCTCAGTCAAGTATTCTGGGGTCACCATGGACATGGCATCTTGTGGTGTGCAAATTAGGATGGCCAATTGGTTGAGGAACCTGATTGAGAGGCTGTGGCAGAAAAATGAGAACAAGAATATCGTGAGGAGTGTCACATATTTGAGTGCTACCATGAACTCGCCGTGTGCTCCATAGAGAACATCATCAAGAGGCTTTTTCACACTGTAAGTGCTGCTTATGACTGCTGCCAAGCCAGCTGAGAGGAGTATGGAAGTTGTGGCCATAAGAGTTGATCCCATGATAAGATTACGGAGACTTTGTGCTACCAGGATGTTCTTCTTTTCAATGTCCTGCCATGGACACAATGTTTTGTGAATTAAGACTTTACATTGTTTATATGGAAGGAAAATTGGGTTACTTCAACTATATATATTACAAATACTAGATACCAAAAATGGTTCCTTATAAATATATTGAGAACAAATTGGTCTTTCAGAATTTAAAAGTCTTATATTCTTTCTTGTGTTTCAAAAAATGAATAAATTGATTTGTCTTTATAGGTTCATGTAATTTACAAATGTAGCTCTTATTAGTACACTAATTATAGATGTTCATATTCCCAATTTAGACATTTATTCTTGGATGTTAGCCAATGCACTAGCTTATATGGTTATGTTTATAGGATTATTGTGGTGTGCGAAACATGAATGCCATTTCTTTTCTTTGTAAAGACTTCAACCAGGACAAAAAACGAAAGTGAAGTCATTAACCCACTTTTTTTTTTTTTTTGTTATATAGTGACCTGCTTTTAAATGAAAGTGCCCTTCATCTTCGTGGTTAAAGATTCCTAATCAAGGGCAGCCAATTGTACAGGTAGATGCTCTCAGTGTTCAAGATTCTATAAACTCATAAACATTTATATCACAGCAAAGAGATGGCCCGGAAAGCAATATCTTTGAACCTTATGAAGCTTAATCTGTTATTGATAATTAGACCTCAAGCTTTCCTCTGGCTCATGATACGCGAAAGTAAGTTTAATTATGTGTAAATTATTACTAGTAAATGTTAAGTAAGGAGGCACTAAAAATATAATTCTCTTTATTATTTATTGAATAATTTTATACTTTATACACCAGAGCATACTAGTATTTGTGTTTTACTGACTTTGAGCACTCATTTGAGCACACTTGCTTCTTACAAGTACTTGCTCACTCTCATTCTTTGAGCTCTCCACTCAAGCACTCAATTCTTGAAGCACTCACTTATACACTTGCTAATACCCTTACATAAATGCTCCTCAAGCCTATTTATAGGCTTTGTATGTTGGTTATGATGGAGCATGGAGTAGCTTCTAGGTTCTTCTCCTATTCTATTACAAACTACACATTTCTAGAACCTTCCTAAAGACTCATGCTTGGTCTTACAAGTTTCAAGAATATTCTAGTGTAATATCTATTCTTCTAATCTAGATGTTTTTTGCTCTAGTAATTTAGTAGCTTCATATTCTTGAAACTTTTAGACATATCTTTATCATTTTCCAAAACAAGAAAACTCTAGACTTTTCTCACATTCCTTTAGAGCTATCTAGAATTACTTAGAACTTGTGCTGATTTTCAGTAAACACCGTGCTCTCATCAGGAAAACGAGATAACATCAAATTTGGTGGCCGAAGCATCTAATTAGAGGTCGATAACAAATGAAACTAATATGGTCGATTATCATATGATACTACTATTCATTAAAAATTCAGTCACCACCACTAGCCTTGTCAATTAGACTCCACGAAGAGTTATCAAAGTTATGATTTTAAAAAATCAATCTCTAGCTCCAGCGCCTATATCAGAATCTAATTAGCTACTCTCCATCAAGGAGGTAACAACTTCTTCGAGTGGAAAAATACTCAAAAGTATTCATATTGATATATAATATGACAAATTAGAATTGGTATGGAATATAATGGAAAAGCCGGTTGTATCTAAGTTTAAAATTGTATGCATTCCTTCAATTAGAGTAATAAGGATGAAGTCATGAAGATCAACTTACAGTATAATATATATTTGTTGTTATATAAGTTGTTCATGAGCAAGATCATATACATACCTTCAACATGGCAGGGACCCAGAAACGTCGAGCATGAGCATTGATTCCTAGTGTGGTGGAAAAAGGCTCTGTGCGAGTCTTATACCACAACCAAAGATGATAACTAAGGGTTATCAGAAATCCCAGCGGTACTAATATCATATCAAGATAATATTTTCTCCATTCCATATTTTATATATATATATATATATCTTCTTCCTAGCTCCTCTCTCCCTTCTCTTCCTATATATAAGTTTAAAGGTGTTTGGTTGTGTGAGAGTGTGCTTCAGCACTGCTTCAACGTTGCTATTCTTTGTCCCACCAGAGAAGTTCTGTATATAATGGAAAATCAAGTTAGCGGAACGTTGAAAAGGCAAAAGATACCGGCAATATATTGAGCTTTATCTCGGGCCAGTGGCTCTGCGGTTAATCATAGTAATATTATTTGTACAAGTGGACTGGTTCCATATTTTTTATTTTTAAGGGTTTTGCCACGACAAAAAACGAAGGTGTTTTTGGTACCATGATAAGGAAAAAAGGAAAGGTTGGATGCGCCGCATGTACCTGAAGGGAAAATCCACATTTTAAAAGTTTAATTCTATTAAATCCTTTTATTTCCATGATCTTTTTAAATAATGAGAGTAGAAACACAAAACTAACCAACGAGGTGTTGGTCCAATTGGAAGGGGCTTGAATCCCTTAGGTATAATTAGATCCCAGGTTCATTCATGAGATTTATGTGTATGGAAAAATACTATTGGGATGGAATCTTACTTGCTTTCCTAATTTTTTTTTAAAACTACATTAAAATTGTAACCAAATTAGTTTTTGGCCTAGATTAATGTACCTGTTAGTATAAACAGAGTGAAATTTTAAGTAGCTCCATTATTTGGATATGTTTTAGTTGGGTGGAGTGGAATCGAAATAGATAGAGCTCATTTCACTAAACTACATTGTCTCCTTCTATTTCTCTTCCCTTCAAATTGTGTAGAATTGGATAAAATGAATAATTTTTTTTAATAAAATTACTAAGTACTCCTATTACCAATATTACATACATTTTAATTTAAGAGTATTATAGGCATAGTTCTCCGGGCCGGTCCGACCAATGAACCAAGCAGGGGATCGGTCCGAATAGCACAAAAGATCGGACTTGCAAAATAATCGATAAACTGGTTGACCCACCAGTTTTCTGAGAAAAATCGGCGACCGGCGAACCACCAGTTCACATTGCTTTGTGAAAATGGTGCACTGCGGATCATTACTTTGTGAGGAAGGGGAGTTATGCGTTGCAATTGCCCCTATATCCCACGTCACCACCTAGATCTGGGAGAAAGAAAGAGATCATAGAGAGAAAGAAAAAGAGACGTGTTGAGATGAGGAAGGAAGAAACAATCGAAGAAGAATAAATGAGAGGAGAGTTGGTGGTTGTATGCTGCTGCAGGTGTCCTTGTACGAGATGTGAGAGAAGGAGAAGAAGACTAAAAGTAGGGTTTCAAATACAATTAAGTACGTGGTTTTTTAAGGTTATTTTTCTTGTCAAATTTTTCAAAATGGGCTTGAGGAACTATAGCCCCATTTCTGAAGTTTTCAACTAAGTTATTAACTCACATTGGACGGTTTACGACCCAACAACTATGCAAACTTATGATGGGTTATTACATTCAATCAAATTTTTATTTTAAATATATTTATTTTATAATTTAAAATATACTAATGATTAATTTTAGATATATTTATATAACCATATGATTTTCAAATATGTTAAATTGTTAATTATTTATATTATTTTATTGTATCTATTTGAATTTTAACATATTTTTTATATTTATTTAACTATATCCGGTTTTACTAGTTGAACCAGTCACCCAGTAACCCAGTGTCTTGACCCAGTCTATTACCAGTCCGGTTATGAAAACTATGATATAAGAATAAAAAGTTTATAATTTTCGATCCATTCCATTGACATATCTAAACAATAATTATTCCGCTTTGCTTTACTCCACTTCAGTCTATTCCACTGTGCTCCACCACACTCCACCAATCCAAATATACCGTTAGAATCTACTTACCAAAAGTTGGGATTTGACTACCATAAGTTAAAATAAATTAAAATAAATGACAAGTTTCTCTTTTTATAATAGAAGCATTTGGCTTCTCCTGGTTACTCTCATCGATGTTGGACTTATAGGTAAGAGCATTCTTTGAATAACTTTTCTAGCTATTTCCACCAGTCCACCCTTCTTGCACAATTTTAATTTGTTGTTTGTTGCTGTCTTGCTTTGGATCAAGGTCTGGTGGGTCTATGTTTAAGCTACACATGAACTTGTCCTCTCCCTTACTTTGGCCAAGTATATATCCAATGATGGAGAACCGCTGTTTGCTCCGCATCAATGCTCTGGTAGTTTCTACATTCAAAGATCGATCCCCCCTGGTGAAATCTTAGGAGGCATGTTATTGCTGGTGCGCCAGGGAATCCGATACTTCTTGGGCTTGTCCCACAATTGTTTGGGGGAGGCCCAATGAGCTTGGAGGGTAAGCCGATTGGGGAGCCCTATAGATCTTGAAGCATGGGCTCATTTGGAGGGGCCTGATGCTTTCGAAGCGCGGGCAGTTGGGTCAATACAATATATGTTGATCGGTCCATTGTCATCTTTTACAAGTAATTTTATTTGGACTTATAATATACATTATGTTGTATTGATACACTTTTATTTATTATTAAAAGACATATAAATCTAAATTAAGTGGGATTCGCACTCCATTCAATAATAAATCAAAGTATATCAATATAGTGTCCTATAAATTATAAGTACAAATAACATTACTCCTCTGTTAATTATCAACGTTGTGTTGTGTGCTATGCTATACTATAGCTCATCTTCTTTTGAGTCGTCCCAACAAATAATTTTCCTTCAGTTTTTTCCCTCATAAATCAAGTTGAATAAGTAACATCAATGACACTTTCTCATAGTTATGGTGTCCAATATATTAAACAAAATCAACTTGAAGGTAGAGTTAATAGCATATTATAGAACAAAACGGAAAATGACGGCACATAAAGGTGTTAAAACAAAAGAAATAAAAGAGACAAGCATTAACGAAAAAAACACATTAACTATTTATTTAATTGAAAATGCCTAACTATGGAAAATTATGGACGATCGAATTCTTGCACTCACAAATATTTCTATTATATATATAGACGATTTAACCTTAATATATATTTGATACAAATTCTTTTTACATAGTCATTTAATCTTAATTCTTATTATAACCTTTTAAAATTCATATAAATAATAAAATATATTTTACTAATATAAAAAATATTTATTTGATCATATCTAATTCAATCAATAACTCACTGGTTAAACTAGTGATTTGTTGATTTGGTACCTTAACCGAGCTAAGCATTGAATTGAGTTGGACCACTGTGATTTTTATATGATGTAAGTAAGACCTTGGCATATCTTTGAGAAATTGTACAAATATGAACCCCCAATCAAATGAATAGTGAAATATATATTTTTAAAAAAGTAATGCTTAAAAAGTAGTAATTGGTGATTTCTTGCCATCCATATTATGCAGACTAATCTGTTGGAATCCTATGGAAAATGGGAAAATGGTATCCGGAAAGGGATCAAAGTCAAAACTTCCCATCAAATTGCATTTCTATACTCACTGTACATGGAAAATTGTGTGGACTCACAATTCAGTTTGTAAAATTATTTTACATACTTATGGTGTGGTCAATGTAATAGAATGATTCTAATAAAAATGAATTAAGATTATGATCATTAATCCCTTAAAAGTAAATAGAGTTAGTTGAGGGTTTTAAAATAACAATAGAGGAAGCAGCACAATTAAGTGATATGGAGCCCCGTGATCCATCCAAATACACATTGGATTTGCTTGACATGTCTTACACAGCCTTCATTGATAATAACAATAGAGGAAGCGACACAATGAGTGATAGTGAACATGTCGCTTTCCTCTATTATTGACTTAACTTAGTTGTTTTTTGTTCAAGGAGTGTAAAGATGCAGGCTATGTATATTCCTTTAGCAATGTTATTGCATCAAGGTAACAAGCTTTGTCTTGCCAAACTGCTTTTGGCACATTTATATGATGAACTTCATTATTTTGTCACAAGAATCGGCAATAATGAATCAGTTAATCTTGGCGGCCCTATATGGTTGCTTCAACTTTGGCTTAACGCCATATTCGAACCCCGATTAAGTTATTCATAACTTGCTATCCTCCATTGGGGTTATGAAAGACCTCGATTGTGTTTCTTGTCTCTTGTCAAGCCAAAAAATGCAAAACCTTTCGATGAATTATGGCATTTCTTTTAGCATTTCCATGGAATCTCTTTTATTGGAAATGATCAAATGAACTTGACTCCTTTTGCTATTTGACATCTTTGCCCACCCTGGTTTACTCATGATATCATTTGAGACACTAAAATAGGACAAAATTGCAGCGACACCATTTGGTCAAACTTTCTGTGCACACAAGTGATCCCTTCAGGGTTGCTTGGGTCGAATGCTTTAGGAGTTGTTTTGCATGCTCCAAACTTCATGGTGCGACAATTTGGCTTCTCTCAAGCAATTCCAACACCGTTAACACTTGACCCTGAAGAACAACTTTGTCACTCCGAACTATCATCCTTTGCAGAGTTAGACTATTGATTATCCGACAATGAGTCTAGAAGAATGGTTTATTCTCCCATGGCTATAGAAGCCATCTTTTTCCTAAGTGTATCATTTGTCACTTGGTGGCATGAATATTATCACACTATTCATGTCGATTTTCAAACAATCGAACAACACATTCTGACATACTCTTTTGGTGCCTTGCAGGAAGGACAAGAAGATGAAGATGAACAAGGTAATATTTTCATACTTGTCATTTGTCTTAGCGCAATTTTGTGAGTATTTGACTAATCGAACTTTTCTCTCTTTCAGAAGATGATGATGCAGGCATTCTAGGTCAAAAACGTAAAGCATCCATCTTCAAGCCTAGAACATTCAAGGCAAAAGACACACTAACCAAAACAGGACCTTTGACTAAAAAGGAACAAATGATCAAAGCCCCAAAATCTTCTAGAGTAACTAGATTCACACTACCATCCAAATCATCAACTCCTTCACTTACATTGATTGACAAAGTAAGTTATATATATGCATCTATATATGCATATACATACCTTTTATTCAAAATCCTTTCTAACTTTATATTTCTCAAACATTTGGTCTGTTGGCGCTCGACTAGGGGAATCTCCTTCAGTTAAAAGTCGAACTTATGACCCGGTGGATGTTGATAATGACGAGGAAGGCGACTCATCTAACTCCCCCACTCATCACAAGGTATCTTTAATCATATTATTGTTGCAACATTGATTGTTAACTTTTTTTCTAAAAATTTGACTATTTGACAGCGTGCTCATTTCGAGCTGGATGCAACAATTAATCCAGACGAAAACTATGGGTGAAATGATGGTGGATAAAGGGAATTTTTCTATCGAAGATTATACTATTGATGACATTGCAAATCCTCCTTCTGTTGAACAGTAAGTTAGTCATGACCCAACACCAATGTCTAACCCTGTCGACCTTCCAACCCAATCGGCCATTGTTAAGACTGTCATCCCTTTTACAATCATTCTTAATACCCTCAACCAAACTCTTTCTGATGCTATCATTATTAGAGATATCCATTCTGCATCTGAGGTCAGGAATGTTAAAAATACCATAACTACTGCCGAGATGATGAAAAGTCCAACCCCAACCTCAACTATCCCTTTGACTATCGTTTTGCTTGTCGAGAAACTTTCTGACATTATGAACCTTCTTAATCACCCTTTCGACTCTTTAGTCAATGATGGTGATCTCAAACACAAATTGATCAAAGTCATTTCTTCTTTGTCTCGAGTTGCTCTGCCTAACCAACATCAATATTTGGTGAGTTCCCTTCGAAACTTTATCACCCAATCTTTTGATGTCTATGCCACGATATAGAATGCCTCTAAACAACGCCAAAGGGACTTAGAAGTTATTAATTCAACCCGCAAAAATATTGAAAAAAGAAACAACCAAAAGGCTTTGACCATTCATAGCTTACATCAAGGTAAGGCACGTGAAAGTGCCTTGAATACAAAACCTTCAAACCCAAATCCAAGAATTGACTAATAAGAAAAATAATCTCACCAAGATTCTAATAGAATGGAAGCAACATGTGAGCAAGTTTGACAAAAAACGTGAAAAATTGTCAAAGGAAGAAAAACATGTGAATGAAAAGCTCGCAAAGGCTTACTTGGATTTGGAGAAGGCAAAGTTGAGCAAGGAGACAACTTTACAAATTCAACAAGACATGAAGTTGAAACTTCATAGTCTTTTTCCCTGATTCAATTTTTCATTTCACTTGCTCACTAGGTTGAGCTTTTCCTTTTGTTTGTAACTTTAAAAAATACTTGTTTGGCCAAGTTTATTTCTATTTTCTTAGATTTTGACAAATACTAGCTTGGTCAAGTTTACTTTTCTTTTGACTCCTTTGACATATGCTTGCTCGGTCAAGCCTACATATTGCCTTATGACCAATTTATATACACATTGTCAATTGTTTATTTTAACTTAGTACATTACTGGTTTATATTCTTTCAAATACTTGCCATCAATCGATGTTATTCTTTGTTCGACTAGGCTATAAGCATTACCAGAAAATGGTGTGTTAACTCGAAAAGGTCCTTCCCAACTTGGGGACCATTTGCCAAATATTCATGATTTCTTTTCAAATGGAAATATAGTTTTCCAAACCAAGTCTCCAATGTTGAAACTTTTAATTTTCACATGACGATTATAAAATCTTTCCATTATTTACTTCTGTTGCATCATATTTTCTAATGCAACAACTTGTTCTTGTTCCAAATCATTTAACTCATCAAGCATGGAAGTCCAATAATTGTCAATGAGTAACTCATTTTGTCTCGACACACTTATGGACTGCAAATTGATCTCAACAGGAAGAACTACATCATGTCCATAGACAAATTTATAAAGACTTGTCCCCATCGACCCTTTGGGTGAGTTACAATATGCCCATAAAATTTGCCTAAGTGTGTTATGCCAATTACGAGGTTGTTGACCTATATGCCTTTTAATCAAAGCAATAATATTTTTATTTACGGCTTCAACATGTATGCCATGGGCATATGATATTCATCTTTTGGGGTCGCATTATGTAGATCTCTAAAATCTATGCATACCCTTAATTTGTCATTCTTTTTCATAACAGGGACAATATTAGAAACCTTATCAACCTACCTGGTTGTTCGAATCAACTTTGCTTTGAGTAACCTCTCGATTTCTTCTTTGATCTTGGTCATTACCTTTGGTGCAAATCGTCGAGGTGCTTGTTTGACAGGTTGATTGTTGGGTTTTAGGGGCTCGACTAGTTGATGACTGAGTCCAAGCATTTCGTCACACTCCTATGCGAAGCAGTCCTTGAATTCCTTGAGTTGTTCGACTAATTGTTCTTTGAATTTCTTTGGCAGTAACTAGCTTATGTATGTTGGTCTTGTTTCACCATCTTCGCCTAAGTTGATTTCTTCAAGATGGTCCTGCACTTCACAACCTTTATTTCTACTCCTAAGATTATCAGATAAAACAGAAATATTTTCAAATCCTAAAGGTTCAAAGTCATACATATAGTCCAATAATGCACCATCAGAAGTGCATGCAAATTGTTCGACCATATAGGTCGATGAATGAGCCATCTGGCTCAACAAATCCATAAATTAATCTAAGGCTAGGACCGTTTCGACCTCGATCCTAGGTATTAACTTTAAGCCTTCATTTTCAAGGTGGCATTTATTAATTTTCTCTGGGTCAAATTCCTCTTCAACCTCCAAAAGCTTGATCTTTTGTTATAAATTCTGAAATCCGCATGAAGTTGTTTGACACAGCAAAAACTGTTGTTAGTCCTAACTTCTTCAATGCCTCATTCTTGATTTCAAAGTATGAGCTTTTGGTGCAGTGTTGATGGAACTACTCCTACCCGATGAATCCAATTGTGCCCGAGCAAAACATTGTAACTTGTTTTGGATGGGACTACAACAAATATTGTCTTTCAACTAACACTTCCCACTTTAACATCTAGCACCACAACACCTTTAGAGAAGAGGACTTCCCATCATAATCAATTATAGTCACATTGGTCTTCGTCAAATCTTTGACATTTTTGCCAAATTTGATTAGCATACATTCTGGCATCAAACTGATGGCTGCTCCACCATCGATCAACACCCTATTAGCTAACTTTCCTTCTATCATCACCTTAATATGCAATGGCACCAAGTGAGCCTTGGTCACTTTGTCAGGCTTGTTGAAAGTTCCATCGCTGCAAAAGTCTTCACAAACAAATACATATTCATTGTCGACAATAACATCCTCACAGTCATCTTCCATTTTGTCATATGCTCCTTTAATAGCATACTCTACAAGAAAAATAGAAACTACTCCAACCAAATTTGTGTTAAAAATAGTATGCAAATCATCATCAAAATCAGTTTCAAAGTTATTTGTCAAGAAGTCTTTTTTAGTTAGTGGGTGGTATTCTGGTACCACTCTGTCACCTTGGTCAACCTTTGATAGTGACTGTTACTCTAGGACCATCTTATCATTCTGACCAGTCTCAGAGTATGCAATTGGAACTTCTTGTGTCAAATGCTTCTCAGTGACTTTGGACGCTTGGTCTAGAAGATTTGATGGTTTGAACTTTTTGACTTGTACAACATCTTTTAGGAGAACAAAACCTTTGCCATTAGAAGACTTAGGTTTACTCACTTGACAACTGGTTACTTTTATTTTTCTTTTTATCAACCTTCTTCCAGACATAAGAATTAGAATTCATCCTTCGTCCCTGGTTGTATCTTTTCTTGACCTTTTTTTCCTTCTTGAAGATGAAGCTTTATCATCAAAGTGGACATTCTTGGCCTATTGATTTTGAACAACCCTAGTTGGAGGAACACGATTTTGACTAGACATGTTATTGGGCTTGTCATTCGTCATTACGACAGTATTTTTCTTTTGGTTAATTTGTCCCGTTCCAAGTTTAAGAAACTTTGGGTCAAAAGGACCAAAATCAAATTTCAACTCACCTATCACTTCTCTTTTCAATTCTAGGTTCTCCTTTTCCTTTTCAGCAATAATCTTTCCAATCTTTTGCTTCTCATACGTCGCAGTTGCAGTTGGATCAAAGATAGCACTGCACCTTGGACAGAGAGAAACGCCTCGACCACTATTCTTCTGCTTAATCAGAAATGTCAAAAGATCTTTCCCTGCTTTCGGGTAGCTTATTTGTTCAATAGCTTCAAAAAAATCGAGCTCATAATCACATCGAAACTTCTTTTCAGCTTCATGGTTTGACATTTCTAATCTAGCAACATCAATGTCAAGAAAAGCTGGTTCGACAAAGCTTGAGTTGACTTGAAAAGGGTCGGTGTCCACCTTCTTGGTTTTTCTTTCCCTTCAAATGTCTGACGTCCCTGGTCGATTGCTTTCTAGATCAAGTCCCTGGAACGAACATAGCTGTTAGTTGCATTTCTAGTTGATTGATGAAACTTTCAAAATTCTTGTCCTTTCAATTCTGATATTGAGGGAATTTTCTTTCTCTCAGAGAGAATTATTTGTTTATCTTTTAAAAGTACGTCAAATATCCTTTCTAATGTTATAATCTAGACCATTGATAGCCATTTTGACAATCTCAGATTCTGGCATAGGAGTAAAACATCTGTTCCTAGCATTCCTAAATTTAGCCAAATAGTCATCAATAGTTTCTCCCATGAAATGTTGAATAGTGAATAAATTAGTTAGGATAACTTTAGTTTCACCTCGAAAAAATTGATTATGAAAACTACTTTCTAATTGAGCCATGTTAAAATAGAATTGGGTCTTAAATTTGAAAAAACGCATCTTCAAGTGTTTATTCGATGTCATTTCCCCTATTTCTATAGTATATCGAGCAATATGCTTCACTGTCAATTCCCCATTCTCTCCAGAGAATTTTGTTAAAGACTTAGGAATCTTCCAACCTCTAGGCACTTCGACCTGTTAAATGTAGTCTGGAAACGCAGACACAAAGAGAGGCTGGTTGGCAAAGCCAACATTAAAGCCAAATCTGTTTAAGATAGTTTCGATAGCGCATGTCATGTTTTGATTTTGTTGAATATTTCAAATATGGCATGCATTATGATGCTGATGATGATGATTATGCCCCCTAAATTTTGTTGTCTAACCCTTTGAATTTCATTGTCAGCGTCTTGTCCTTGATGGACTAGATTGAGAGTTGGGTCAACATTGTCATTTTTATTTGGAGGTAGATTATTGATTTCATCATAGGAATCGTTTTGATTGTCATCCAAAGTGATGGTCTGGGCTACACGTCCCATTTATCGAGCAAGTTGCTCGAATCTTGTGTTATTTGTCTTAATCAAAGGCATCAACACTGTTGCCTTTTGTTGAGTTAACATATTCACAAGATCATGATGACTCTCATCAATTTGTTGTCTAAACACAGCCATTGAGTCAACTGCGTTTGTAGGAGCCCCTGTCTCACTCGTTCGGGGTATATTTGGGAAAATTGGGTCTGTGTTTGGTTGTCATGTAGTGTTTGGATTTGTCAATGATAAATTCCCTACTCTGACTACAGAAAGGCCTATCATTGGAAGGCTGACGAAATCAAACTATGGCAAATGTGTACCAGATTGTGGTAAGTTTGACATGAATGGCATAGTCTGACTCTGAAATAGAGGATTATATGAGTATACATTATTAAATACACCACTATTACCAATATTTGATAGATTCCCCAAGTTTGGCAAATTTCCCATGTTTGATAATGTGGAGGGTATGTATCCTGGAGGAAGACCATATAGAGGCCACGTCATCGTGGCAGAAGTATTCACATTTGTTTGTGGCATACTTTCATTTGTCTGACTAACTGGAGTCAAGACAGGCTCCAAAGTTCAAGGGGAATACTTTCTACCTCATTTCGTCCATCCTCTAATAAATAGGATGCTCTTGACATATTTGACACAATTTTGCCACTGCGCAAGCACGTACACTTTGTTTTTGCTTTGTTTGACACGATTTTGTTTCTTTTCAACCAGTGATTCCCACCGGGCATGCCAATTTGTTTATGGCAGTTTTTAGCACTTACATGTCAATAACAAATAATTGGCAAACTCCTTATGCAAGAGGCCAAATTGCTCTAAACTATGCATAAATTAACAAACTTCAGGAGTTTGGATGACATCCTTTGCTTTTCAAGGTTTCAATTCGGGGAGCGGTGTCACGACCCACCTAGAGAACGTGACCGGCACGTGAGGATTTGGGTCCCCATGGAAGCCTCTGGTAACGTGACTGACTAATATGCATAAATAACCCAAATTTATTTAAAATATGTCAAGTTCAACTAAAACTTGATAATATGGAATTATTTCTAAAACATAAATTCTGAACATAAATCTGCATAAAATCCATATTCTAGGCCAAAGCTAGACATAATAAAACAATTAACATAAATTCTGAAAATAATATCATGCATGTCCGGGGATCCTGCCTACACAATTTATTGGAGCACTACTAGGCTTTGACAATAAGCTCCACTTCAAAGCGAAGCTCACCAAGGAAGCTGTAGCACTACTGCGGAGGATTCTGTGGTACAACTGAACTCAGAATCAGATCTGTAGGGGAAAGGAAAAGAGAGGGGTGAGTTCATCAAAACTCAGTGAGCGAGCCTCCACTCACAACCCACATGGGACAATAACAAAATACATAACATATACATGCAATTGATGTGAAATATATTACATATATAATTACATATAAATTAACTGAATCTATAGCAACAATTAGTAGAGAAACATGAATTATTCTGTACATAATTATCTAAGCTGAATAGCTAAATCTGAGCCAATGGCTAATCTGATGGGCACCTAACTAGTTCCCATAAATGGACACCTCACTAGGTTCCTTATTGTGAGTGAGCTAGTCCTCTAGTGAACCACTTGGTACCAAGGTTAACGATCAATCCTGCAGCCGTTAACTCGTTTATCTGTTTCTCACTATTTATTGGCTAAAAAAATAATAGTAATAATTTCATACAAAACTGAGATTTAAAATATTTTCTAACTAATAAATAAATCTAAATAATTCATACAGCAAGCATGGTCCCATGAGTTTTCCAAAATAATTAGTTCTCATGATAATATTTCTAAAATTGACATAATTCATAACAACATGTTGTCTTGACATAAATTATTCTAAAATTTCATAAATAATTCATATAATTTGAAAATATATTAATAATGACCAAAAGTATGGTCATGAGCTTAAACCCACTCACCTTTGATAGTCGGGAGTGTGCTTCTACTAACAACTTGATTTTGGAAAATTGGAATGGCACAAGTAACCAAACTCGTCGATTAAAGGGAGGGAGCGTCACAACATCTTAAGAGATGATTAGTTAGGTCCACTAAAGTTCGGCCACGAGGATTATGAGCTTGACAAGAGATGAATTCGGCCAAAAAGGGGTTTGGCTTAGAGGAGATTTGGCTTAGAGGAGGTTTGGCTTAGAGAAGTTTTGGCTTAGAGGAGATTTGGTTTAGAGGAGATTTGGTTTAGAGAAATTTTGGTTTAGAGGAGGTGGAAGCAAAACTTAGCAAAATGAAACTAAACATTTCTTACACACACACACACTCCTACACACATATATTTATACACAAATATAATAATCATAAATAATATTAGTGCTATATGTCTATACTTACTAATAATAATAAATAATATTAATGCCTACTACACTTAGTAATTATAATGTTAAATAATATTTGTGCTATTTACACTTTAATAATAATAATACTAATGCTAGCTACACTTAGTAATATTAATTATAATTAATGTTAGTGCCATATATCTAGATTTAATAATATTAATGCTAGCTACACTTAATAATTATAATGTTAAATAATATTAATGTTAGGTGCACTAAATAATAATAATGTTAATGCTAGCTACACTTAGCAATATTAATTATAATTAATATAAATGCTAGATACACTTAATAATAATAATGCTAATGCTAGATACACTTAGTAATATTAATTATAATTAATATTAGTGGCATATATCTAGACTTAATAATAATAATAATTAATATTAATGCTAACTACACTTAGTAATTATAATATTAAATAATATTTATGTTAGGTTCACTTAATAATAATAATACTAATGGTAGCTACACTTAGTAATAATAATTATAATTAATATTAGTGTCATATATCTAGACTTAATAATAATAATTAATATTAATGCTAACTACACTTAGTAATTTTAATTCATATTCTAACTATAATGCATTAACACTACTAACTATAATGCATATTTAAATTATAATGCATGCAACACAATTAACTAAAATGAATATACTAACTATAATGCATATGTATGCTCATAGTTTACTATTAACTATAATAATAGTAATTATAATTATTATTATTATTATTTCTTTATTTGGGATATCACAAGCGGAAAGCTACTCCTCTTGGGTTCTTCACCAAAAGAATTGAGTGTCAAACTATTTTTTTATGGAACGAGGATGGAATATAAAGTAATTTGTGTTGTGATTGTGTGAATGTAATGTTTGACATATTAAAGAAGAAGAAGAAATGCAGAGTATGAATTGATTGACAAACTGAAGATAAAGTACAGAAATTGTAAAGAGATGCAAAGAACTTAAAGGAAATCTAATCCTAGGAAAGCAAAAAAGGGGGTTGAAAACAACACTCAGTTAACTCTAGACTTTGTCTAGTCATTGGAGATGTTTTAGAGTGAATGTGTGAGTTAAAATTTCAACCCCTTACAATTTGTACAGAACTAGTATTTATATACAGCCTAGGACTTTAGGATTTTGACATTTGTCTTCTACCTATCCTTGGATGTTGTCCATGTGGCTTTGACAGTTGTTTTCATTGTCACTCGCCCTTTGTCACTACTTTGTCATATCTTTGTCAGACTTCTATCAATAACTGCTAAAAATCGTCAATAACTGCCATTTGACAAACACCTGTCTTGGAGTCATTATGATGGTGTCCTCTAGAGCTTCAAAATTTTCTAAGTCTTCAAGTGACAAATTCCCACTTCGACTTGTCAAACCTTGTGTATGATAGTTGTCTTCAACTTTTGATTGCTTTATCCAAAATCTTCTAAGTCCCAGATGACAAAATTCAACTTAAACTTGTCAAATGTCAAATGAAAGAATTGTCAATGCGAATTGCCAAATTGGGTATTCATTGTCATAACTGGCCGCTTTTGGGTTGACATGTATTTTGACAAATAAGATACTTTGTCAATCTTACAATTTTGTCAATCCTTTGTCATGCCAAACTTTTGACTAATTTTCAAACTTATCAAAGTCGAATGTTAGTTCGACAATTTAATACTTGGTGAAATTTAGTGCCAACACATACTTATGACGTGGTCGATGTAATAGAATGATTATAATAAAAGTGGATTAAGATGATGGTCATTAATCCCTTAAAAGTAAATAGAGTTAGTGGAGGGTTTTAAAATAATTATTTAAAAGTCTCATCCCTCTCCTTTTTGAAAATGATTGGTGGTTACTCTAGATAAAAAGAAAGAACACTAAAAGAAACTCAGGAAGAAGAGAACAATGATTTCAACAATGGATCCGAGTATGTCATTATACTTTATTTTATATTCTATTATGTGATGATCATAAAATCTAAGATCCTTAAAGGCTCTCTAATTTTCTAGACTGTGTATTAAACAATGAAAATTATAGTTAACACATCTATCATTGGATCTTACTTGAATAAGGTTCACATCCCATCCAATGATAAATAAGATCTGAGTTGGTATGGTACCCTAGGTGCAATGAGCATAAATAATATTTCTCTTCCAAAATTAGCCAAGCTATCATATCACTTGCATCTAACCGGCCACACGCCTAATGTTTTCAAATGGCCGAGGTTCTGGCATTTTGCACAATTTTGTTAGAATAAATATCTAAACTCGTCATTCACACTTTAAAGATTTAAAACTTTTTAATTCTATGGACCCATATGATGGGACTAATTTGTCCTTTTTATATTGAATTATAAGAGACTAATATAAAACTTTCAAATCCTAAGGGATTAATTTGCTCTTGATATATTTCTGATGAAATAAAATGAGTATTTACTCAATTTCTTATAACTTAGTATGTATTAACCTATTTTAAGAAATAAGAAGTAAATAAAAAAGAAAAACCTATTCAAGGTGTTTTTCACAGCTTGTTTTAGTCTTCCAAACTTAAAAGACTATTATAAGCTTAATATAATTAATAATAATAAATGTAGAAACTATTCTTTTTACTATCTATATCCATTATAATTATTTTGAATTCTAAGAGTAATCTTATAATATACTCCCTACACCAACGAAATAGCCTTTTTTTTTTTTTTGGTGCTGAACGAAATGGCCATTTGCGCCCATCTATTACTTTAAACAGCAAGATTTTCCCCTTTTTTTAATTTTTAAAGAAAGCGATCAATTTTCCATTTGTTTATCGTAAACAGATATTCATTTTAACTAAAAGAAATGCGAAATTCATTTGAGTTCAAGTTTATTGAATTCGTCGTAATATATATATATATAACAAAAGAAATTAAAAAGGTGCATCGTAAACCACCAGACAATAGACAAGCAAATCAAATACACGGCATTAACTATTTGAAATATAAACTTTTATTCCAGGCAGTTGCATTTGAATAACATAATCAGGGGCAGCGTTAGACCTGATCTATAGAGGCAGAACTAAAATACAATATATGTAAGGAATAACAATATATTTTCTGTTTTTTATTAACCTACAAATTTAAAAGAAAGTCACAATATATAAAATGAGCAAATCATATAAAATGAGTGAACAAATTGGTCTTCTTAGTAAATACTCCATTCCTACTACAATAACCATTAGTTTTTGACATTTTAATATTTCAATATATGTCCATTTAACCCATTTAGATAGCATTAATTTTTTTCTTTCATTTATACCTTTAGGGTATATTTAGTTGGAGAGTAAAAATAGGAGTAAATTTTAATTTCCATGAATGAGGTTCATATGTAATTTTACATATGGAACTCATCCATGAAAATTTACACCCTATTTTTAACCAAATATACCCCTAATGTAAATATGTTAGTTGAGTAATCAACACATTTATTAAGATGAATAATAATAACTATATAAAGATAGTTTTGTCAACTTATATAATTTTCTACATTTTACCAATATATATGTGAACATCCAATTTTGTCCGGTCAATTAGACAAAAAAAAAAAAATCCAAAAAATTGCATTTTGATTTGTGTCAGTTTTTTTTGTTTTCTTCTAGTCCACACCCTTTTCAGACTAAAAAAATAAAAATGGCTAGCAGTTGTGAATTTTTGGTTTGAACGACATGCGGCCCAATTGCATTCTAAACAATAAAATTAAGCTTATTTTTTCAGTCTAGTCCAATTTTTTTTTTTGTGTCATTGCAACTTTCAAAAAATATAATAATAATAAAAAATAAAATATGGGTGTGTTCAGCAGCTTCGTAAACCAGCCCATGGCAAAATAAAACAAAGAAAAAAGTCAATGTGGGACCAAGGCAATTAATACATCATTGAAATAAAATCAGTGTAGGGCCAATGCATTTAATGCCTCGGCAGAAAAGGAGTCAGTACATTTAATGCTTAACGTCAAGATATTTGACTCCCTATATGTATAAATTTTTAGCAAGAGACACAGAGAGGGGGAGCTAATTTCAGAGCAAGGGACAGAGGGAACAGACAGAGCCAATTTCCAGCAAGAGACATAGAGGGAGGAGTGAATGTTTTCAAAGAGAAAATTTTGAGCAAAAGAACACACAATGAGAGATTCAGAGAGAAATAGAGAAAATACAGATATTGAATTCATCACTCTTTTCCTTAGTTTTTACCATTGGCAATCATAGCCTCTTACTGAAGAACCAAATCATAACCGTTTTCTATCATCATCCTAAATTCATGTAAGCCACCACAATCATTACCTTCATTATCCACTAACGCCATCATCTTCATTCCAAAATAACTAATCCCATTATCGCCATCATCACATCACTATACTCCCTACCTTGAATTAATCTACCATAATCATCCATCTTCACCATATATCTGAACCTGCAAAGATATAAAACACAAACCATTTTCAATTATCAAACACATAAACCATCAACAACATCACTGCTCCATCATCACTCCCATCCATTGTTTACATCAACACCCAATCCAAACCAATATCATCACTTTGACACTCATGTTTGAACTAGCCACCACCATGTAATCATATTCATCACAACTACTACCACCATTTGTAACTCCAGCCAAAAGAAAAAATCAAACCAGAAACGCAAAAAACCAAAATAAACAAAAAGAGGAGAAGCTGTGGATTGCCCTTGCTCGCGCGTTCGTCGACGCCATTGTGCCAGCCACCACTCCACGGGCGACGCCACCTGAAAGCCTGCCGGAAAGCACCACTGCGCTGGTTCACCCCTCTCCGTCCCTGTTCTTTTGTGCGAGACCACCACAAGATCTACCCCAAAGCTGCCGCGAAACACCTCCGCCTGTACGCGAACAGCACCCCTCCACCATCAGCCCAGATCTGAGCTTTGCTCCTCATCGCGACCTCCAGCAGCTTCGCGCGCTGCACATATCACTGCACCAGCCCCTTTGCGCGATTCCTGGCCCCACTTCGCCAACAGCACCGTCCGCGCGAAACCAGTCCCGATCCAGCCTCCATCAGACGCGTCGCCCATCGCGTGACCCAGACCATCGGAGAATCCTCTGCTACAGCGCCGACGCCCCGTGAAGCCAGCTACAACCGTGATTGCGCTGCCTCTTCCCCGGTTTTGTCATCACCGCCACATCCACGAAAGACCCAGCCGCAAATACCGTCGCCAGAAAAATCCCAGCCGCTGCCGTGAAGAGCTCGCAGTGCCGCGATCTCGCCATCCCTCAAAGCGCCAGTACCGCCTAGATCCGGCCACTGCTCACTCCTTCTTTCTCCATCTGGTTCTCTCTCTCTCTTTAGTTATCACTCTCTCTCTAAGTTCTCTCTTTGCGTTGATGTGTGTGTGTGTTTACAGCCTTTGTCAAAGAATGGGAACCCAACTCATTAAACCCGTATTCCATATTCCTGACCCCTCCTTTAGTTATTTACTAATTGTTGTATTCCTTTCTTGCATTTGTGTTATCTGTGTAGTATAGGGGCACCCAGATTTTTTGTGCGTACTTAAATGATCAACTAGGCCAGCAAAGATAGGAATTACGGGCCTCGGAAAAGCTTATAGGCTGGGCTTGTTTTAATAGTAATGTATAATACTAATGTTGACTATAGATTTAGGATCTTGGGCTGTCATTTTCGAAAAAAAATAAACAAAAAAAAGATTGAATAATGATTGGGAGTTTGGATTTTCTTTTTAGATTAATATATGTTCTAAAAAATATTGCAACTTTTAAAAATAAAAAAAATAAAAATCTTTAGATCCCCAAAGTCATGTATATGTGCAAAATGTAGATGTAGGGGCATTGTTTTTCATCCCACTGTTAGCATTTTTTTTTTTTTTTGAAGAAAAAAAAAGAAAGGTATAAGCTTTTGTTCCTTTAGTTGTGGGCTTTAGGCTTTGGTCTGCTTATTCCAATTAAAAAATGAAATTCCAATATTCCCGTTCAGTTGTAAAACTGTGTTATTATTTTGTTGAGTTTAGTTTGGTTTTTGTTTGTATTCCGTTATGTCTTTATTTGGGCTAAAAACTTTGTTAACGTGGGTTTTGTTTTATCTTCTAAAATTTTTTTTGGCATGTTGGTTTTAGTTCAGGCTATTACATTGTATTTTTAGTTTGATTATTTATTTATCCTGGTATTTTTCATAGGTTAATTACATTTTCATTATTTGTTGTCAATTTATGTTGAAATTAGTGTAAAAAATAAATAAATTTGTTTCATGTTTCTTTCTCGTAAATAAATATTTTTTTTAAAAAAAAAAATAATTTCCTATGTAATGATCAATAAGGATGATTGAGTAGCAGATGTTAACTTCATCATTATTCGAATTATAAGAATCCATTGAGTGGGCTAATGCTAACTTGGATTTTGGGTGATAATGAGTTCCATGTGCCTTATTACAAAATATGTTCTTCATGATTAAAATCAGTCAACACATAAATATTTTCTACAGAATTACGTGACTTTGAGTTCCTCATCGCACCAGAGGATACGTAGGAGCGGACTATCCCTGTCAAGCCAAAATTAATTTTTCTTAATTTATTAATCAAATTGTAAATATTTTGTGTAAATCATTTTTTAATTTATGTGTTAAAATTGTAAATATATTTGTCAAAATTAATTTTTCTTAATTAATGTGTTTAAATTGTAAATTATTTTTGATAAATTAATTTTCCTTGATTCATGTGTTTAAATTATAATTTTTATCTTCCTTATTTGAAATTTTTAAAGGGTTATTATTTAATTTGCACAATATACTAAGGTACCGTTTAAATACGGGTGTACTAGGGGTGCTGTAGGATTAAGTTCTTACCCTTCCCTATGCATAACCGACTCCCGAGCCCATATCTAGTTTACGAAGACTATTTTCTAAAATAAAATGGGTTTTTCCATGTTTTCCCAATTCAAATAAATCTGGTGGCGACTCCTAATTTTCAAAACTATTATTTATCGCCGTCCCGTCGCGATCCCGGTTGCGACAATATATATATATATATATTTTTTAGTTTTTCTTAATATGTTTATTGTTTGATTTTTCACAATTATTGTAAAAAAAAGCCAGTATTACATTTGATCCCTTACAATTAAAAATGCATCATAAATTAGTCTCATTTCAGGATTTTAATGCACCTACTGTACTATTTGTGTTCTTATAAGAGATCAATTTGAACTATTTCATGAATCGTTGAAGATTAATTAATTTATACTATAAATTCTATGAAAATACCAAGGAAGGACTACCTTGCCCTATATTTTTAATTGTGAATAATCACAATTTTTTTCTTGAAGGACCAATTTGTCAATGATCAAGTTCAAAATTTATTATAAAATAATGTACACATACCACAATCAAAACTTAATAAACACATGTATGCAAGATATATCGTGTCTATTGTAATATTTAAATATAAGTAAAAGGTTTATAAGAACTAACTGCAAATGTTTTGATTTTATTTCTAATTTAGAAATAAACAATTAGAAAGTAAAAAAGAGAGATAGAAAAATGGAATAATGGGTGATAAAATCGGGCCATTAAAATATTAGACTTATCTGATTTATTATATAATTTACTATAATATAAGGATAAAAATACTTTTAGAGGGGACAAATATTTGCATATATAAAGTATTTAAAAAAAACTAAAAAATTGAGGAGTGGCCATGCCCCCCACCCAAAACTACATTACCCTCTGCCGCTCAACACATAATTATTCTCGATTTGCTCCATCAAATTTGAAAACTACTCCCATAACACTTTTTAATTTACGGATATGAAGCATCCATTTAGTATTATTATTATTATTATTTTGATGAAATAAAGGGGTCTAAGACCCAAAGACAAAACTAACTAGTTATCGTGCGAGTTAAACAAATTCCCGCATTATCATAAAATAAAGGCAAAGAAAGAAAGGCAGGGACCACATTAAAAATATGGAGTCCTAGAGATAATGAGTGACCGTGGCAAGCCAGAGAATCTGCACAGGTATTTGCTTCCCGGAATATATGTCTCCACACAACTTCAGCAAAAAACTGGGCTTCTGCATGAATTTTACGAACCAAGGGATAAGCACCATGCATAGTATTACACCCCAACTGCACTAGCTGGATAGCAGTCTTAGAATTAATCAAGCTCTACTACCACCCGTTGAGCTCCAATCTCCCGAGCTATTTTTAATCCATAGAGGGCACCCCAAAGCTCCGCATGCGTAATAGAACATCTCCCCAAGTTACAGCTAAAAGAACGAACACAACCACCATCAGAATTTCGAACAAGACCTCCACAAGCAGCTTGAGTTCCAGCATTTCGAACTGACCCATCTGAATTAATAGTCAGCCAACCCTCCGTGGGTGGAGTCCAACTAATCTGAAGTTCCTCTCTCTGAAGTTGCTTAGAAATAGGCCGCAAATTATCCAAGCACACAATTTCCATCGTCCTATGACTAATCATCTGATAGATTTGCTCCGAGTTCATGGGCTTATTCTCAAAGACCCACCAGTCAACGGGACTTGAACCAACGCATTCACATTATATTACACTATATGATGTACTCATTGTATGTTAGCCAAATGGAAGAAAAAGGATCAGGGCAGGGATGCTGCCAAGAATAAACAACTAAGTGATTAAGTAATAAGCAATTTAATCATCCCTTTAAAAAAATAAATATACAAGTTCAAATTCTGAGCAACATACTTATGTTATTGAAAAATAAGAGTAACTTTAAATGTTTTATTTTCGAAATTATGAGAGTCAATATCTTTTGCAATTCATTCAATGACAAAAATAACAGTAACCTTACGAACATTTACTAAAGGGAAGAATCAAAAGTTCAATACATAATCAATAACTTACATATAAATATCTTGGGGATTGAGATTTTGAAGGAATAAATAAATTTAATTTTGATGTAAAAACTTTTATACGTAACAGGTTACATATAAATAGATTGATAATTGAGATTTTAAAGGAATAAAATAAGTTTCATTTTATTATTATAAAAATATAATTATTATTCAATCATGTATTATTAAAAGATTTTTACAATTTCATCCATCATATCCTGCGTAATCTCAAAAACTCGATCATTGCATAATTTAGTCTAGATTACGGTCTCTTCCAATATATATATACATATATATACAAAAAATTTCAGATTGGGTAAGTGCAGGTATTTATCCAGGGCCAGAAAAATTCCCTAACATCTTTGAGTATTTTCGGAAAAGATTACATATCTCTCTACCAATAGAGTTTTCATGTTGATTAACAGATATGAAGTTTCCATTCAACGTCCTTGTTACATCTGAATAACTCAAAGCCAACAATTCCCTTATTACAATACATGACTAGACGAGGCGTCACTAGAGATACAGAGCTCATTGTCTGCACATTAGTTTCTTTTTTTCATTACTATTTTGTAAATATATAAGCATAAGTTAAATATTTTAAACCATTAAAGTTAGTTTGGTGAGGCTTCTATCTTGTTTGCTGAGCTCAAGGCCATAGGAGTTTGAAGTTAGCTTGGGACCGTAGTATGCATGTGTCGTTTGGTTTGTCATGCACATTGATTCCCTTACAATTGTGGAGTTGCTATCTGAAGATGTGAATGTGAGGCATAGGTATGATGAGTTATTGACAGAGATTCGAAGTCTTCTTCATAGGGACTGGACCATCCAACTTGCTCATATTCTCCACAGGGGGGGCAATGCATAGGGGTGCAGCTAGACCGTATTTTCAGAAGAAGAGGCCAATAGTTAACCATTAATTTTATATGAAAGAATAGACATCTCAGAATTTTTATTCCTATTTAAATATTTAAATAAAAATCACAATATGTAAAAGAAATAACAATCAACACTGAAAAAATATATACACGTGTGTGTGTATATATACACGAAATACTATATATTATAATATTCCAACATCTAATTAAACAAAAATTTAATAAGAATAATCTAAATAAATAAAATTACTTAGAGGGAGCCAAATTAAAAAAAATTATAGATTTATAAATAAAATAGGAAGTTTAGGGGGTCCATTGCCTCCTTGAGCATAAGGAGGCTCTGTCCCTGGCAATGCTTGTGCTGACTGGTTGATAAAGAAAGAAGTATAGGATACTTCTCTTTTCATTTTGTGAGATACTTCTCTTGTGAGTATTAGATCTCTGATAAGGAGTGATTCTTGATGTGTTTGTTTATTATGTCATAGCTTGTTTTTTGGTTTCTATAGTAGAAAAAAGGAAAAAAGCCATTGAATTAATATCTCAATGATATGATAATATGCATTGCTTTTCAGAGCTGTATTATGGAGATCATATATAGTTTATCTTAGCTTTCCAAATTGTTGCCGAGAATCAAGTGGAATATACATGCATGGTGTCAGGACTCAATTTGGGCACGTGACCAGCACGTGAGAAATCTCATTCTCACTTAAGCCTCGTGACCTGGATTTCAAATTCTGCATGCATACTCTGCTCTAACATTCATGAATGATAGAAAATTTCTCTTTTTCTACATATAAATTATCTGTTTACTAATTCATTCTAGTCTATACTGAACTTTCATAATTCAAAGCCTGTTGTCTGTGAATCATAATACAAAACATTTTTGTGTAAAACTACTCTGATTTGAGATATTCATAAATGCTGAACTGTTCAATACAACTTCGAATGATGTCATAATATGCAAAAAATATAAACATGCTCAATCATTCGAATCCTGCCTGCATTTATACTGGAGCACTCTAGACAAAACTGTAAACACTTCACCCGAGGGAAGCTCACCATATGAACTCTAATGCTGGTGGAGGATAACAACTGGAAAATCTGCCACAGTTATACAATCTGTGGGGTAGGAGAAAAGAGACGGGTGAGTTTTGTAACCAAAACTCAGTGAGTGAATCCTCACCTAAAACCCCCTTTCATAGGACATCAAAGAAATAATATATAATATCATAAAAACATGAATAATACTGATAATCTAACATAGTCAGGCATACATATATTTCTAAAAACAACCTTCATAATCATCAGGCTATCACTTAAAACAATTTCTCCAATTTTATTTTCACGACCAAAATCATACAAATAACACAATATAGTAGCTCCTAGAGAAACAATAGTCTCTGCTCTGTAATTATGTATATCAACTATAATGTAAATGTTTCTCTACTCTATGGTTCTTCTAGAACCAAATTTGGATACCTAACTAGATTCCATTCTTTGCTCTGCTCTATGAGATTGTCCTTAGGCAACTTGGTACCAAGGTTAACGATCATTCAGCCGTTAACTCGCTGTCTGTTTCTCTATAGATACTGCCTAACTAGATAAACAAATAAATGTAAGAACCTTTAAAACATTTAACTCACTATAAGCTCTGAATCTATCTGATTCTAACAGTTTTACCTTAGCATAACTGTGGCTATGAAACCATACCCAAGGGATCACCCTCTGCAGACAATTGTGATTTCACAAAATATGTAGCCGTCAACTGTTCTGAATCTCATGAAGGTTCAAACTCTAAAACCTCTGGGTTTATTCTCCAAAACATAATTCAAACCCATCAAGTTTTTCATAAATAGAGATCTCAATATCATATTTCCAAAATAACTAAGTACACAATCACAATTCCATTCCCTTCTCTAAATACCGTTTTCAAGTACTAAACATTCATAAATCATTTCTATAATTCATTCCAACATTCATAGAAGCTTTCCATAATCACCATTATCATCAAATACATTTGAAATCAATTCAACAAACATGGTCCCATGAGTTTTCTCCAAAAATAGGTTTCATGCTCTAAAATCAACAGTTCTAAAACATATAAATCAACAGTAACTTTAAACTTACTTGCAGAAATCTCTAAAATCAAACAATACATGATATCTTTATGAAAATAACTCTAATGCAAAACATAAAGATCACAAGTGCGAACCCACTCACCTGGAAGGGTGAACAGTGAAGAATCTATACTGACAGGGCTTCTTGGAGCAGGAACAACATTAATATCTAACATAAGAGCCATAATACTCTAAATTAACTTCTAGAAAGCACTAAATAACTCATATTTAACTCTAACACCAAGGAGGAACTTCACCTCTTGGATAATATGAGGGGAATGGCAAAACCAACCCCAAGAACAAAGAGGAAATGGAAGAAAATGAGAGGAAACATCAACATCTCTGACCTTGAAGCCTTGGAAGTGAAAGATTGATGTTAGATTGATGAAAATGGGAGGGAGAGAGAGAGAGAGAGAGAGATTGGGGATAAAAGTTTCGTGTTTCCTGGGGGGTGAGTGGTGTTTTGGATGAAATGAAGGTTCTGGACCTCGAACAGGGGTTTTTAAGTCATCTGTCGAGCGCTACAGCGCTCACTCAAGAGCATATCGCGCATCACCTTACTGATCTGTTGAGCACTGCAGCACTTACCAAAGAGCAAAAAAATGGTCTGCGCGCTTCAGTTGACCATTGCAGCGCTCACCAGCAAGGTTTGTTACTCTCCAGGATGGTCTCTTATTCCCCATGATGGTCTCTATAGTCTCCCACTCTCTAAAGCTCACTTATTATGTCCTCATTTATTTTACTCTCTATTAACTTTAAAATATAAATGTAAATAAGGGAATACTCCCCATTTGGATTCAAATAAAATATTAGAAAAATCAAAATCCTAACAAATAAAAATCTAAATTTTGGGTTTTAGTTCAAATCCAAAAATTTCACGGTTTTTATAAACTTGTACGCTAGAAACGGAATGTTTAAAGGTTTCAAAAAATTCATTAAAAATCACTCTTTAACTTATTTTTTTCTAGGGAACAATTACCGAGACTTTTGGTCCTAAGAATATAATTCTATTGTATGGCTCTCCAAGGAGGTGTAGGGTCTAGACTTAGTGAAATCCAGGACCCGAAATGACGGATAACGGTAATCGACACCCTTTTCAGTTCAAAAAAATTTCCTAACTCTCTTATTTAAATTTGGGGTATTATACATGGTCAAAAGGATCTAAAAGTATATGAAGATTAAGTCTATGTCCCTTTCACATCTAAATTATAAGCCATGAAAAGGCTATTGGGCATGCTTTATTGCAACACAAAACGAGTCTCGTCGTCCTCAACCTGCAGGTGATGACAAATTCTATCGTTTTTCAGTTAAGAGCGACACACAAAGATTTTCATATCTAAGAGATTTTGACAATGATATGTAGGAGATTTTTAGTATTAGATGGAAGTAATGATCAATAGACACCCGAAAGAGAAAATGGATACTAACAGAAATAAGAGGATTTTTAAAACTAGGTTTTGCCGATTGAACAAATGGATGAGTTACCACTTAGTATATAGGAATTAATAAAAAGAAAAATATGCAATATCAGTCATTATGAAGTCAAGTGCATAGGGGTTATGATATTCCTATGTTATTGTAGCAAATATGAAGGAGAAAACGAACATTATGGAAGCAATTACTGTTTCCATTACATATGATTACTTGATTAGGAATGAGGCATTTATTTTAATTTTATCGCATATAATAATAAAAATAGTCCAAGATGCATGCAATTTTATTAAATGATTTTTATCATTGATTGGTAGTTCATGTTACAACCACGTTAATTCCATATTAAATGTGTTTTTTAAAATAAAAAATAAAAATGGAACATAAAAGAAATTAAATGCATTTATTATATGAATCAATTTCTTAATTTGAAATAAATAAGTTTCAAATCTGATTCAAATAATATTTTGAATATGTTTACAAGGATTTGGATGATATTTATGAGCAAATTGACAAGGCAATGAAGCAAGAAAGATTTGATACAACAATTGTGTGAATAAAAGAAAAATAAGAAACATAACAAGAGATTATTAGAGTTTAAAATTGATATTATGAGTCATAATTCTTTGTTACAATGGCATGATCTTCTGCTACTACAAACCTTAAATATTCAAAGTTAAACAAATGACTTTAGTATTTGATTTGTCTGAGGTAATCAACTATGTAAATTAAAAGTCTTTTAGTAAGTTTTATATATTTTTGCTCACTAAAGTAGAAAATTCAAATTTTTATAATTAACTGTATTATTGGGTCTATTAACAATGGAAAATTGAAGCAATGAAGATTTGAACTTTCATATATCTCGAATCAAATTTAGAAATCGAGATTTGAATTGATTAGAAAATTTGTTATTATATTTAAAATCAATCAATTGGTATTTAAAATTAAAAACCTAAATTAATTTTATTTTCTTCCCATTTAAGTTTTAAATCAAATCATTTTATATTGAATCGAACACAATTTAATAGAAATTGAAAATTTCGATAATTCAATTTATTGTAATTTATTAAATCAAATCAAATATGTCTAAATCAGTTAGCATATCAATATACATATATATATATATATATATATATATATATATATATATATATATATATATATATACATATATATATATATATATATATGTTAATTATATTTGAATTATTAATTTATTAGTTTGATATCATTAATTTATACAATTTCAACATTCATAATAGTTATTTTTAATATCTAGGCAATTTATACTGAAATTTACATAGCAAAAAATATTATACATTATTTTAATAACCTTATATATTGGAGTTTTTAAAATAATTAGTTATAAATAAAATAAATAAATAAATAATCAAAAAATAATTTTATATTTTATTTTTAAAATATTTTTTTGAAAATGTTTTGAATAAGATAAATTATGTTAATTTACTTAGATACTCCTAATTATCAATTAATTAATTAATTAATAATATTGATTAATTACTATACACACACACATACACGATAATGATATCACATCAATAATATTGATTTATTCTTAATTTACTAAAATTTAAAAGATAAAGCAATAAATAAATAAATTAATGCGATGTCTTTTTTATAATAAATATTGATATCAAAAGTAATCATTTTATGCACTATTTTTTATTTTATACATTATTTCAATATTCGGTATATAATAGATTTTATATGTTATTTCAAGATTCGGTATATACTAAATATAATCCATTATATTTAAATCAATATATACATTAATTTATAATATTTGCTATAAATTAGAAATTCAGCCTTGATTTATTAAAATGAGGTAAATGGCTAATATATAATAAGAGTATTCACTATGATTGTTTATTAATTTTATTTCATAACTTTTTTACTATCTTTATTGTTTATTTTTGTTTTGCCTTTTTTATTTTAGTATTTTTTAAGTATTATATTTATGGTCTCACATTAGTTTTCACTTTTACATAATGACATTTATAAAAATTAAAAGAGAATTTTAAAAATATTTATAAAGATAAAAACTAAATTTTAAATATTCATGAAAGTCGAATACATATTATAATATAGTTAAGGGGCTTAAATTCAAAATGATAGGACCAATCAATTTATGAAATTATAATTTTCTCATTTAATATAAAATTAAGCCTTAAGTATCAAGCTAATGTGATTTTAAGTATTTTCAAATTATCCAAAAAAAATGATAAATCTATATGTTAAGGTTATTGAAAACCACTTTTTTTTAATCAATTTGGAAGTTTAATATGTGGATAAAATTTATCAAAATTTACGCACATTTCTTAAACAATAAATTTATTGAAGGTATAAAGGAAATTATTAAATTAATATCTAGAAATCAATTAAGGAAACTCTTTATTACATTATTAGTGACAAACACAATGAGCATGTCGCTATTTGTATGAGACCATATTTGGGAACTTTTAGAAGATGAAATCTTATATGACCGAAGAAGAATATTAAGAAATTAAGGTAACTTTAAATTGTAATTTAAATTTTTTATCAATCATTTTATTATTATATTTCCAAATTTTAAAGACAAATATTGTATTTTTTAGAATAAGTTAAGAGTTTCATATTGTCATAAAAAAATGTTTTTGGTATATCTTGCTAGCTATCCTAGGTTCATAGCTAAAAAATTTATCTTTAATTGAAATTGAAAAAGTACTTAATTCAAATGGAATATATTTGAAAGAGTTTAAGTCCATGTCATATAGAAATGATTCTCTACTAAATTAATTTTAAAGTCATTTCTTAGTTGAAAAGCTAGAATATGATAGAGAGCAACAATCTATTGATCTTAAAGAGTACTTATCTTCAATAAATAAGTTTAGAGGATAATTTATGATAATTTAATGGACTCAATGTAATAATCACTGAGAAATGAGATTTTTTATTTTATATACGATTATGGAGGAACTGAAAAAACATTCATTTAGAGAATATTTATTGAAATGATGTAAAAGGAAATGATGTGCAATTAAAATAATGTAAATTAAATATTTTAATTTACTATAAATGTGTAAATGGCTAAGGATGATTAAAAAAATTGAAGAGATAATCGCTGGGATTACCTTAAAAAAAGAGGATGAGAATGGAAACTCATTCAATATTCATAGGGACGGGGTGGAGTGACCGTTAGTTAAATGAGGTAGGGACAATGAATAAGGTTCTTATCCCATGGAGACCTGCAATTCTCTATTTATATAAATTATTTAAATATTCATTTTTATATATACACACATACAATAAAAAAAAAAAGAAAATCTTAGCACATATTCATTTTTTAAATTATCTTTATTGAATTTGTATTATATATGCATTTTTATTTTTAATTTAGATTATGTTGCATTAATAGTATTATGTATATTTATGTTTCAAATATCGAAATAGCTTTCAAGTTTTTCTCTTTTTGAAATTATTTTAATAAACTCGCGAATATCCCGTAGGGATTCAAATCCCTGAAAATAAGCAATAGGAACCCGCAACAGGAATAAGGATAGGGATATGAAGCAAAATTCTAAACAGGAACAGGATACGGAAGGCATGTCTCTTCTCTCATAGATATCCATTATCATCTCTAATAATATATAATATTGTAAATACATCCACTTATTTTATTTCACTATTCATCAATTTCAACTATCGAAACATGCATAATTTTGATAAAATAAGCTTTGTATTGTTAGTTAAAGATTGTTTACTGAGATTTTCTCAATCTTATAAATATCATATTTAAAATAAGATACAAAATAAAATGACTTATTTCATATATATAATCATTTACATTTTGTTCATTTATTTAATTATTTAACTGTTAATTTATTTTCAAAATAACTTTATAAATTCAATTTTCTATAAGATGTATTTAAATAAATTATTATTTATTTTTATAATGATCAATAAATTATTTTTTATTATCATCCCGTACATCACACGGGTCGAACGACTAGTAATAAGAAAAATATACGATATCTTTTTCCTAAATTATTCTTCAAGAGTTGGTACAATATATGTTTATATTTACCATTTGAAATTAGAAATAACTTGAAATTAAACACAAAGCCTAAGCTAGGCCTCCAACCACGGAGCTCTATGCTCTGCTAGGATTCGATCCTGGGTGCGCTTTTACTAGAGACAAATGAGCCAAGCCTTATGGGCAAGCCCTATATCTCTTTAAATGCTAGGTCTGGTCAATGATGTAGAGTCCATGTTGTAGAGCACAGGCACCATTGCCACTGAAGACACGAAAGCTAGTAAAGGCCCAAAGATCCAAAGTAGAAGAGGAAGTCCAGCATATAAAAGCCTAAAATGAGGATATTCACCTGATTGAGCAACCTTATGTATTGAGAGCGGCATAGAAATGAGGATAAGAGTAAGGTAAGGAGGATGGCATATTTTAGTGCCACCACAAATTTCAACGTGGATCCCATGCTATATATGTGGTGGAGAGTAAGGTGAAGAGCAGCCTCTCTGTGTTGGAACATCGCGGTTCAGCGCGGATTTACACACACTGGCACATGCTGGCGGGTCACATGCCTCACTTCAGCGACCTCTTTGTTTCAGAGCGCAACAAAAAATAGCGCTGCAGGGTGACACACGTCCCTCCAGAGTGCTGTAGCGCCTCGGTTCAGCGGCCACCCGTGCTGTAGCGGAACACGCATCACACTAGATCGCTGTATCGCCTCGCTTTAGTAGCCTCCCGCGCTTTAGCGCAATACAAATCGCATTAGAGGGCTATAGCGCCTCGCTTCAGTAGCCTCCAGCGCTGTAGCGCCTCGCTTTAGTAGCTTCCCGCGCTGTAGCACAACACAAAATCACACTAGAGCGCTGTAGCGCCCGCATTAGTAGCTTCCCGCGCTTTAGCGCAACACAAAATGACATTAGAGCGCTGTAGCACCTCGCATCAGTAGCCTCCAGCGCTGTAGCGCAACGCGAATCACATTTGAGCGCTATAGCGCAACGCGAATCACATTTGAGCGCTATAGCGCCTCGCTTCAGTAGCCTCCTGCTGCGCTACAGCGCAGCACACATCACGCTAACAACACACGCCTTCACTTCAGCGGGCATTTTGTGCTGGAGCGCGACCTTCTCCTACATTTTAACATTTTTTTCCGCTCGTCGATATCCCATGTTATATAGCGCAACGCAAGACAAGCTAGAGCGGGTCACGTACCTCGCCAGAGCAGCCTCTTGTTTTGGAGCATCACGCTTCAGCGCAGATTACAAACGCTGACACATGCTGGCGGGTCACATGCCTCGCTTCAGCGACCTCTTTGTTTTGGAGCGCAACAAAAATAGCACTGCAGCGCGACACACGTCCCTTAAGAGCGCTGTAGCGCCTCGGTTTCGCGGCCACCCGCGCTGTAGCGGAACACGCATCACACTAGAGCGCTGTAGCCCCTCGCTTTAGGCGCTTCCTGTGCTTTAGCGCAACACAAATCACATTAGAGCGCTATAGCACCTCGCTTCAGTAGCCTCCAACGCTGTAGCGCAACACGAATCACACTAGAGCGCTATAGCGCCTCGCTTCAGTAGCCTCCAGCGCTGCAGGCGCAGCACCCATCACGCTAACAACACACACCTTCGCTTTAGCGGGCATCCTGTGCTGGAGCGTGACCCTCTCCTGCGTTCCTCTGTTCTAGGTAATTTTGTTGGAGTGCATTGACAAAAGGGAAATTGAAGAGAACTCTCTCTCTCTCTTTTTAATTTTGTTCATGAGAAATTACAGTTACTAGATAATTTCAGTAATTTGAGGCTAGAGGAACATTTTTTTCCACCAAGATATTATATTCACTCGAGTATTGTATAATGTTAACTGTATGGGCTCTCTTTGTTGCTAGATCAGATAGCATATGTGAAACAGTACGGCATGGTAAACCTTTCAATATTGCTGCTGTGAATGAATATAGACATTGGACAATCATCAAATTGAGCTTGAAGAACTAGTAACTTATTGATTGAACTATGACCTAGTATCTTGACCAAGTTAATTATTGGTCCTATTGTAACAACTATGCTTAAGATAGCCATTTGATACTCTATTTTTATGTGAAATAAAAAAAAATCTCGATCAGTTACGTCACCATCGCTTGCTAGCTCGACTCACAAAAAGGTCGTATGAAAAGCGAGAAAAACCATAAGGTTGACGTGTTTCCTTGCAAGTATTCGTGGACTGGTCAAATTCAAAACGCAAGGTGCACATTTTTTTGCAACTATATTTGTTTGGTTAAAATTCATGCTATTCATCTTTTTCCTATTTATATTTCATATTTGTCTTTTTTTTTTGTGTTTGATGCAAAGTAAAAATAGGGTCAAAACTTTTATTGACAACCTCCATATATAAAATTGCATAAACTTATCCATCAAAATTTCTACCAAATTTCTACTCCTATATCAAACACACCTTAAAATGAAAATATTCTTATTTGAGAAAAAAACTTAAATTGAGTACAAGTTAGGACTCCGGAGAAAATATATACCTTTAATTTTTATAAAGTATTTGGTTAGAAGGTAAAAGTGTGATTGAAATTTTTATGAACGAATTTTATATATAATTTTATACTTAGAGTTTATTTTTGAAAATTTTACCCTTTACTTTTATCCTTAGACCAAGGGCACTCTTAGCTGAAATTAATCAAGCTGCACCATTTTCCAAATTCCATCTTAGTCTTTTCTTTCCTAGCCACAAAGTCAAGCTTATGAAGCACCATCAACATGGCGACAGAACAAGAGAACGCCATCACTGGTCCAAAGATCCAAAGGAGAAGCGGTAGCCCTGCATGGAAAACTCTGTTTCCCACAATGTTCAAAAGTGTGGCCTTTCCCATGAGCTCCCTCAAGTACTCTGGGGTCGCCAAGCACGTGACATCTTGTGGTGTGCAAATGAGGATGCTTAATTGGTTGAGAAACCTAATTGAAAGAGAGTGAAAGAGGAATGAGAACAAGAATATGGTAAAGAGGGTTGCATATTTTAGTGCCACCGCTAATTCTGCATGTGCTCCGTAAACTGAGTCGATGAGAGGCTTCTTCACACTGTAAGTGCTGCTTATCACTGCTCCAAGGTCACAGCAGAGAAGGATGGATGTGCTGGCCATAAGGGTTGATTCCATTATCAGGTTCCGAATACTCTGGACCGCTACAATGTTCTTCTTGTCAATATCCTGCATGCAGTAGTATTATATATTGCATTCATTTAACATCACAATCAATCATATCTGCATCATTGTATCCTCTATATATATATAAAAGTTATTTGTATTCATAAAGTATGGAACATTATGCCGACATACTCAGATTTATTCTTAAATGGGTTGTGGACCCTATTTAATTTGTATCTCATATCTCATCCAAAAATATATGGGAGTGTATCGGCACGGTGTCCCACAAATTATAAATACAAATAACATTACTCATCAATATAATTATATAAAACTCAGTTTATCCAAATAAGGAAATCCAATATGGCAATCCCTCCTTCATTCATCCTTAATTTAATTTGATTATTAAAATTAAGTGAATTATTTAATTAATATATTTAATTAAAAGAAAGTCACGGATTATCCAAATTGATCTCATTCGTAAAATAATTATTGTCTAAAATTAATGTAAGATTCACATATATTAATATATGATCTATAGATATATTTGATATTTTTTTCTACTAATATTGATTCTCTATTATTATGTTTTAGTTATATCATTCTTATGAATTTGATATATTTTCCAATAGTGATATTAATTTCATGAATATAATATAATTTCCAATTTTTATGAACAAAAATTGGATAACTAATATCAATTGTTCTGGACTACTAATATCAATTCTTCAATCATTCTTATTCACAATTAATTTTTCAATCTTATTTAATATTATGGTAGCTTGATATGTCATATTAATATGATATCAGATTTCAATTTATATCCTAAAAATTAATATTGTCATTATTGTTATATTCCAATTTCCATTATTTTGATGGTTGAAATATGATCCAAATTTCAATTTTATATATATATATATATATATATATATATATATATATATATATATATATATATTTATAAGGAAAATGCTACGTGAGCCCAAAATTTTAATTAATATCATTTACCATTTTATTTTATTTTTTTATATTCTTGATTATTTATTTTAAAGAAAAGTAATATATGATTCAAATCTCAATTAATATATGATTTTATTCTTAATTTATATATGATTGAAAGTAAGATCCTTGCAATATAAATTCATTCAATTTACAAAATAAGAATAAATAAATATATTTTGATTTCTTTAATTCTTAATTTTAATTGTACTTACTATTTCCATTTTTATGATTTCCATTTTTACGATATATGAATATCACATTTCAAATTTTAATTTTGATTTCAATATTTAAACTTAATACATATAAAAGCTAAAACATAAAATTAATCTCACCACTTTTTTGTATTATTTATTTTAAACAAAATTAATATATGATTCAAATCTCAATTAATATGTGATCTTAATTTATCCTTGGTTAAAAACATCTTTCTATTCTTTTTCATTTTTATTCTTAAATACTTATCTATCTGTATTATTAATTTTTAATAATTATCATATTAATTAATAGTATTACCTTTTTCAATTTTCCTTTAATTCTAATTGATTTGATGCACTTAATGTTTTTGATAGATTTGATGTGCTTAATTTTAGCATATATACATATTTGATCATTGCTTATAAATTGCAGCATAGGTAACATTTCTTCTACACATCCTATCTACAAATGCATATTTGTATTATTTCTTATATTTTTTTCTCTTCTTTATGGTTTTTCCTATTGATTTAATGTTTTGATTTGGTTTTGTTTTTTTCATGTTTAGGTGGTGTGTACCGAGTTGTTTAGAGCCATTTGGTGAAACCATTGTGGTATATTCATCAATAATCTATTTTGATTTTTTATTTTTACTTTTTATATAGTTGTTATATATATTTTTTTAATTCAAAATAATCAAATTTAGAATGATCTGTCAGTAAATTTTTCTTTCATTCAACTTTGTCTTTTTTCTTTTACAGTAGTATTAAAGCTCTCCAATTATATTATTGGTAATTTTCTTCAAAATATTTTTCTTTTATTTGATTTGAACCTTACTGTACTTCGTTCATCAAGTTTTTATTTTGTTTTATTTTTTAATATTTTAATTTATATAGCTCCCATAGCTTCAAATGATTTTGATTTTTGAATTAATTATTACTTTCAGTATATTATTTTTCTGAATTTATTCATTTTTACTTTTCTTAGTATTTAATACTATATTGATTTGAGTTTGAAATTAATCAGTGATAGTATGTTGCTTTAAATAAGTTTTAAAAATTACATTATTGAAATTTAATATTATTTAAAATTATATCATATTTCCATTTTTAAACATTTCCTTAATATTATATTCATCTTTTAATATTACCACACTAATTATTTTAAATGATTATTAATCTTCAATATTATACTTTTTTTTTTACAAAACTAGAATATCATATCCACATTTCAAATAAAAAATTCAAAACATTTCTTTATAATCTTATATGCCATGTTGATTTAATAATGAAATTAGTTGTTAATATTACTTTAATTCTAAATAATTTTTCTTATTTGATTTTAAAAGGATCAAATCAATTAAACAATTATCTATTTTTAATTATGATTTCAACTGTTTTAATTAAATCTTCACTTATTCTTTTAATTGTCATATTGATTAGTAATTTATAAATTTATAAATTTATAAATATTCACATTAAACATTAAATTTTTTCATTTTAGTCAAATAATTCTTAATTATTAAATCATATTTGTCTTTTACAATATTATAAAATCACATATCCATTAATTATATTTTTTTCATATTAATTTAATTCTTAAATATTTCTGTTTCTCTTGATTTTCAATAAATGATTTCTAATAATTACTATGTAAACTAAAGATATTTTATATATATCTCATATCTTAAATCTCAATCTCGATATCAATTTCAATATTCAAATTTAATATGTAATTTAATTTTTAAACAAAAAATTATTGATATTTGCATCCATGTCAATTTGTTATTATCATGTTATTTGATACCGATGTTTTGATATTATTCTTAATTGATATTATTTTAATCTAATATTGATTTTAGTATCATGTCTAAGAGATTTAATTACAAATGAGAATTCCTTTCAATCAATTATAAATGGTAAATGGTTATAGTGTAATATCATAAACACAAAAATAATTCATTTGCTTAGTATACAAAACATATCTATTATTTATAATAAATACAAAAATTATAACAATAATCTTAGCATCAATTGAAATTAAATATACATACAATTTCACTTATTTTGTCTTTTTTTAATAACAAAAATATAATGACATTTTTTTCCTAACTCAAACAATCTACAACACAAGTAGTAATGAAAACATATGAATTGCAGATATAACAATTAGTGTACCATATATATATATACACACACACCAAATTCATATATTACATGAGTACTAACAAAAATATACATTACATGGGTAATAATTTAGTTACAACTTGATTAATATTGATTTATGCTAAATTAAAATTAGTCTTAAGTTACAAAAAAATAGATACACCCATATATTGATATCTAAATGTAAAATTTTGGTTAATTATTTATCTTAAAAATAAAACATATTTATCTTAGAAAAAAGGCCATAATAAATTATTTTCATAATAAATTATGCAAAATTAATATATTATAATTCAATTCAATTTTATAATATATATTTTATCAAAAAAAATTAAAATTTATAAACATAAAATCTCGTGCATCGCACGGGTAAAACACTAGTGTGTGTGTGTGTGTGTATATATATATATGAAAGATAAGTGAGATATGATTATATAGAATAAACTATTTTGGCTTATCCAAGGGTTAGTAAGTATTTTACGTCATTTTCTAACGATTAAATTTTTCTACAAATTTTATCTCTTTAGTTTTTACAATAAAAAAAATTTGGTGGGTACTTATTCCATCCATCAGATCCTACAGATTAAACATAATTAACTAAAATATCAGCACATTGATTATAGCTCCTAGGGAGTATGTTACCTAATACCATCAAAATTAAACATCAATATCATTATAATATCTAAATACACAAGCTCTTATTTCAAGTGCAAAATATTTGAGAACGCATGTAATATTACATAAATATCTGTAAGATTCTTCATATTGTAGCACTACAGCTGCACAAGATAGATGTGCGTGTGTGTGTGTATATATATATATATATATATATAGAGAGAGAGAGAGAGAGAGAGAGGAGTTTAAGGCAAACCTTCATCATTGTTGTAACCCAATAACATCGGCCATGGGCATCGATTCCGAAGATGGTTAAGGAAGCCTGTGTCCGGATCTTATGCCATAACCAAACATGGTAAGCAAGGTTAATGAGTAACCCCAATGGTACCAGCGGCACATCCAGATAACATGTTCTCCATTCCATATGTGTATATATATGGCTGGATGAACTTCTCTTGCCCTCTACTTCACTTTGGAGAAGTTTGTGCCTCTCTTTGTGACATTCAAAGCTTTATATATAAAAATATAAAAGCACTGGATCTACAGTTGTAAGTGAATACTAAGGGCTAAATACGGAGTAATTTTTTTTTCTTGCTATGTGTTTTGACTTATGAAATATTGTTCAAAGCTTCCAACTGAAGTCGAAGTCCAATGAGAGAAATTGTTTTCGTGTTATTGTTTTGCTAGCGAATTTCAATTAGGGAAGCAGTATTCCATATTCCATTCCGGTTAAAGTTTTAAACTAACTATATTCTAATTCGATATCATCTAATGTATGTCTATGCATTCCTAACTCTTATATTCTTTAGTATCTTTGTCCCCCTGTCCTCTCTCTTTCTCTCTCTCCATGTATGTCAGAGTCATGAATTTCAATTAGGCAAAGGGTGAATGTGGATCCTAACATTATTCTCCAGTAATTTCAAAATGCTGACAGACGTTAACAATAACTATGCATATATAAGATCCTCTCCTTTTGATGCCGGCATCATGGCTCAACCCTTTAAGAACATGCTTCCTTCCAACATCAAATCTAGCTCATTCTTCTACTATTGAACAAGGGTGAACTGGACATCATTTCAGGCAAAATTAAATGATCTTAAGTTAAGCACAAGATTTAGGATTTAATTAGCTGATGTAAAGATATACATCACAACAGGTTCTAGAGGGAAAATAAAATATAGTTCAAGTACAATGAACCCACTATCCAAAACGAAAAAGTAATCAATTCATAGTTGTATACCTTATCGAATATCCCTGACATTCATCCACACCACAACAATTAGAATTTTTTATTGCTTTGCATTAGCACTTGGATCACTCTTCACTGCTGCTTTTCAACCAGCATGATTAAATGTTAGTATCAACCGATATTTAGTAATAATTAGCTCATCAATTGAATAAATAAATTATAATTACGTGTGTGTGTGTGTATATAAATGATGAATATAACAAAGAGTGAGGAAGGAGAGATATATGAAAATGCTGGTAGGAACGAGGCTGGGATAGAAATGCTTCAGTTGCTCCACCTAACCCCTGGAAAGTCTCTTTTCAGGATAAGGTATTAAGTGACTCGAATCTCAAGCCTTTCATTATGGAGATACCGGATGGTGATCGTTTGGGTGCTGTCCAAGGAAAATAAGGTGATGTAGTGCCACCCATTGTCAGTTTTACTCATAAGGGAATTTCGTCACTGGCTGCACCTTATCAGGAAGCCCTCGTGATCAAGCTTCTTGGTAAATGCCTACCATATTCAATTTTGGTTCCTAAGCTGCGTTCACCGTGGAGGCTTTAGGGGGTTTACGACGTTATAAGTGTGGGTTTAGGTTATCCTCTAATAAAGTTTGACTTACGGGAGGATAGGGAGAAGGTAATCACAGGTGGTCCCTGGACGGTGGCAGGGTCCTATTTGGCTGTGAAATGTTGGACACCGAGTTCCGACCAAAGGAAAAGAGCTTTGGTGCCGCTATGGTGTGGATTCGTATTTCTGGGCTGAATATATGTTATTACCAAGAGAAAGCTATGCGTCTTATAGCCTCAGCAGTTGGCAAACAAGTGAAGGTGGATGTTGCTACTAAGTCGACAGAGCGAGGTAAATTTATTAGAGCTTGTGTGGAAATTGATCCTTCCTTACCAGTTGTTAAGAAGATAATTATTGATGGTTTTTGCTACGATGTAGAGTATGAGAGCCTTCATCTGATTTGTGGTTTCTACAACTGTTATGGACATGTAACTAGAGATTGCAAGTCTAATCTGGTGGTTGAAACCAATCGGGCTAGCGATGGTGATTCAGCCCCTAGGGTGGCAGAAGATGGGAAAAGTTTAAGTGATTCGGATTTGAATTCAAAACAGGAGTTAACAAAAAATGGAAAGAAACCGATTCAGGAGGATGTAGTAGAACAAATCTTGGGATCTAAGGAAGATACGTGGACCACAGTCACATGCAAAAACACAAAAAAAAAAGGAGAAGATTTTTCAAAATTCCCAATTCACATCAGGATCCACTATGATAAAACCACCCCTTAAACATCATACCACATTGATTTCCAAGAAGCCTTCTGGGCAAGCCTCAACCTCCCACACTCCACCAATGGGGACTAATATGCATGTAAATGAAAGATCTTAAGGTGCCTACAAAACAAAAGGTAACTCTTCTAGTAGAGTGGCATCCCTGCAACCTATGACTAATATGCAATCAAAATCCAAAAATGACCATGATCAACCTCCGGAGTTCAATGCATCACATACTCGGCGGACTCCGCACGTACTAGTGGGTGTTAAATAAATTAGAATCTGGAAAGTTTGAGCCAGTCTGGAGGATCACGAAAGGGAAGCATAAAAGGTTACGGCCTACGGAATTTGAAATATCTCTAATTCAAGATCTTTTTACGGATATGCAACTGGTGGACAGTGATTGGGGGAAAGGGATGGTGAATGATAGCACAAGGGAATTGACTACCAGGGAAGGTGATCTTGAAGGGGCTTCTAGTAACCCGACTTAGGTTGTTGGAGTGCTTTTGAGTTATTTTTTTTTATCCTTTTTGTTGTTTATGGATTGCTAAATTATTTGTTAGAATATTAGGGGTGAGGTGAGTTATAAGGGTCGTTGTCACTGTAGGGAGTTAATCAAGAGATATCAACCTTTGATTTTCATTCTTCTAGAAACTCATTCATCCTTTGAGAATACGAGGGATTGGTGGAAGAGACAAGGGTTTACAAAGGTGAGGGTGGCTCAGGCTGTGGGTTATGCTGGTGGTGTTTGGGTGTTATCTAATACACCACATATGCATTGTAAGATTCTGGAGGTTCATACTAATTTGGTCACCTTTCTGGTAGGTCAAGGGGATGCCAATTGGACTTGTAGTGTTGTTTATGCAAGCCCAATTCTGTATATTCATGGTACATTGTGGTCCTATTTCAGGCATTTGTGTCAGAGAGTTTTGGGTCCTTGGCTATTTCTTGGTGACTTTAACTAAATTCTTTTCCCTTTTGAGGTTCAGGGAGGAAATTTTCTTCATGGGCGAGTTAATGCTTTTGTGGCCATGTTAGAAGATTGTAACTTGCTAGACATTGGGGTGGTAGGGTGTCGCTTCACTTGGTCTGGGAAGGTCATGGGGGGGTAAATTGGTCTCTAAACGTTTGGATAGGGGTCTTGCAAATTGCAGTTAGAGGCTTAAGTTTCCTGAGGCTTTTATAGAAAATTTGAGTCATCTCCATTTTGATCACTCTCTGCTTCTTCTCCATTGCCAAGGTAACCCCTAGGATAGGGGTATGTGTCCCTTTCAGTTCTAAGCAGCCTGGGCGACTCATTATGTGTTTGATAAGGTGGTGGGAGGTGCTTGGCTAAGAAGGCAACCTCAAATGCTAGAGAGTCTTCAAGCGGTTTGACATGATTCTTTGGTCTTTAATAAGGATGTTTTTGGGCATATAGGTACTAGAAAGCAACAACTGGAAGATCGTATTAAGAAGATGGAAAAGAAATTAGAGGTTTGGGATTCTAGGTATTGGATTGATTTGTTACAGGAACTTTAGGAGGAATACGCCACCGTTCTTACTCAGGATGAGTTTCTTTGGTACCAGAAATCGCCTGAAAAGTGGGTTAGATTTGGTGATTGTAATACCAGATTCTTTCATGCCCAAACTATTATTAGGAGAAAAAGGAGCAAGATCCATGGTCTTTTTCTTAGCGATGGCACATGGTCTACAGATGATAAGGTGCTTAAGGGAGAGGCCCTATCTGACTACCATAAGTTATTTGCTTCTACACTTGCTACTCCTCATGTGGCCTTTGTAACTAGGAGTTGTCCTCAGATTTTGGAGGAAGAGGGAGGAGTTTGTTGGCTCCTATCACTTTTGATGAGGTTAGGAAAGTAGTGATGCAGATAGGTTGCTTTAAGGCTCCAGGCCCTGATGGTTTCCAGCTATTCTTTTTTAAGAACTATTAGAATTTGATAGGGGTGGATGTTTGACGTTTGGCGGAGAGGGCTTTCCTGACGGGTAGTGTGGATCCTCAGTTGGTTGAGATTTTGGTAATTTTAATACCTAAGGGTAATGATGTGGTTTCACTTAAGAATTTTCATCCGATAAGTCTCTGTAATGTGGTTTATGAGATTGTTTCAAAGGTGTTGGTGAATCGTATGCGACCTCTCCTCAATGATTTAATTAGCCCGTTACAAGGGAGCTTTATACTTGGGAGAGGAACAAGAGATAATGATTATCAGGAAGTCCTTCACTTCATGAAGCATACCAAAATGAAGAAAAAGGCGATAACATTTAAGGTGGATTTGGAAAAAGCTTATGACCTGGTTAATTAGGATTTTCTGTAGGATACCTTGATGGGATTTGGGTTTCCTCAACGCATTATTAGTCTTATCATGTTAGGGGTTTGATCATCTAGTTTGTCTATCTTGTGGAATGGTACTACTCTTCCACCCTTCCTCTGACTAAGGGTCTTCGTCAAGGTGATCATATCTCTCCTTACCTTTTTGTTTTTTGTATGGAGCGTTTGGCACTTCACATTAATGATATGGGATAGAATTTGCGAGCCTATTCATATTTCTAGGAGAGGAATAGGAATTTCTCCTCTAATGTTTGAGGATGATCTCCTTCTTTTCTGTAAAGCTAGGAAAACGCAAGTGAGGCTTGTCATGGATGTTATGAAGGAGTTTCACCAGGCTTCAAGACTTAAGGTAAATGTGGATAAATCGCATGCGTTATGCTCATCCAATGTTTCTAGGTAACGTTATGAGTTATTAATAGCGGTATCATCTATCAGATTTGCAATGGACTTGGGAAAGTATCTTGGTTTTCTTCTCATTCAATAAAGGGTTTCGAAAAATCATTTTAATGGTATCATGGAAAAGATTTCCACAAGGTTGGCTAGATGGAAAGGGAAACTTTTGAACAGGGCTGGTCGAGTTTGTTTGGCCAAGTCCGTGCTCTCATCCTTTCTGGTTTATCCTATGCAAACATTTTGAGTTCCTTAGTCCATTTGTCATTCCATTGATGCTATGGTTCATCATTTCATTTGGTGTGGGAAGGACAATGGCTCTAATAGGAGTCCAAATTTGGTCAACTAGATACTATATCAACCCCAATGAAGGCTAGGGGTCTTGGTATTCACATTTCTCGGTACTAGAATGCAGCGTTACTTGGAAAGCTTGTGGTATCTTTTATTTTTAACCTAATAAACTATGGGTCACACTCCTGCAGGAGAAATATGATCGTCAAGGTACTGCATCTGCTTTTCGCGCCTCCTCTTCTTCTTCTTGTACTTGGAAAAGTTTGGCTAAGGTTTGGCTTGAGTCGGGTTCAAGTTTCAGCTTCAGCTTAGGGGATGGTGTGTGCTTCTTTTTTTGGTATTCTGATTGGTTAGGGATTGGCCCGTGATGGGTTGCATTTATGTACCCATTTTCCATCCTAACTCTAAATATTTTGCATTTGAATTGTATTTAATTGATGGTTAATTTAGTGAGTTTGCACTTTGTCCTCAGTATCCATCATCAGTTAATTTAATAGGTATCAACATCATTTTTAATGCATAATCATTTTTTTGGAAGTGCTTTGTGCTTTCAATCTCTTTCTGGAGTGCTGCTTGTAACAGGAGCTTCCATGTTGGTGCATTAGTGAAGGAGCAAGGACTCAAGTGCATTGTTTACCTCCTCGGCGGTCAATGACTGCCTAGGCAGTGAACAAAGGAAGCATAATTTGGGGAATTCCTTCAGGATCGCCCCATCAGTAAATAACCGCCCAAGTGGTCATTTGCGAGTTGCCAGCATCAGTGAAGTGCGTTCTTTCCAGACTGGGCCTAATTCTTTTTTTTTTTTAATTTGTAGTAACTAATGTAAGGCAAAAAGGGAGATGCCGTAGACATTGGGAACATTACTCTCTCTTTATTTTCTCTCTCTGAGAAATTCTCCTCTCTCTTTTCTCTCTCTCTATATGGTTTAGGAGTTCTCAACTTTTGTTTCAGTTTCATTTTGGAGATTGTAAATGGCATTTTCTTTCAATAATGGTTGTGACACTTCTCCTATGGAAGAGTAATTTCTCTACCATGCATATGCATGACTTAAGATTAAGAGTGGTCATGAGATTATCTATTTTTATTGCAATTTGCAGTTGGTTTTCCTTTCCCTTTTGTAATCTCTCTTGAATATTAGTTGAATGGATTATTACGATTGTATTTTTGACAATTGGTTGACTATATGATGTTTATTCATTGCGTAAGGGATTGGAATTAATTTCATTGGGAATTAAGTTGCTATAATTGGTATTTAAACTGGCTTAGGTTCATAGAATCATGATAGTGAATTGCTAATTCTTATGTTCAGTCAAACCCTTGGCGGGAATGCAATTTTATAACCATTGAGTATAATTATACCATTGTTATGTCAAAACATGATTAATGAAAGCAACAACCACTACAAATTTCCCTTTTGAATCAATGATTGAACATTTCTTGGTCTAAGGGAATCCTTGTGCAGATAACTTCTTGCTATTATAATTCTGTTAATTTAATTTTGTTCAATAATGTTTATTAAAATCCCTTTGAATTTTTGAATCAATTAGAACAATTCCATGTGAGACAACCTGGATTGCACCCTGTCAACATTTTGGTGAATTTAGTTATCATATTATTTTTAATTTATTGCGGGTAGCGATAGCTTGCATCAACCCTCTTTCCAATCATGTTCCTTATGTACACATTACTAATTCTGCTTTATAGGTTCATGATGTTTGGAGTGATGATGGTTGGATGGTGCATTCCTTGTACACCCCCTCCCTAACCACATTGTCGAACTTATTCAAAATAAGACTGGTCCTATTCATGAGTCTCTTGATAATTGGATTTGTCTCCATAGTACGGATGGGGGGTACATGTCTGCTAAATGCTATAAGTGGATACTTGCTTCTACAAGGAATTGGACTAAGGATCGTAAGTGGCGAGAGCTATAGAGACTCCAAGTCCCAAAGAAATTTAAATTTTTTCTCTGGCAACGTTATCATGTTTCCCTTCCAACTAACAGCTTTAGACATCGCAGAAATCTAGATTCGTCTCCCTTGTGTTCCCGTTGTGGTAGAATAGAGGAAAATATTGTTCATTGCCTTCGAGACTATGTTGTGATTGGTCCGGTGTGGCATTATCTGGGCTTTGATCCGGGAGCATGGGCAGAGCTATCTATACATATGTGGTTGGATTATCTAGTGCATAGTGAGAATTTGACTCTTCATATAACAACTCTTAGGTGGATTTGGTAGGCAAGGAACCAGGCAGTGTTCAATGATAAGCATTGGCATCCTATGCAGATTATTTGCAAGATTTGGCGTTCCATGGTGGATGTTGTTAAGGTTGCTACGCCTCACATAGTTGCTTCGGCTCACTTGGAGCACTTGGATAAGTGGACTCGCCCCCGGTTGACAGTGTTAAACTGAATGTGGATGCGAGTGTTCGACTTGTGGAGGGGTGCCATGGTATTGGGGGTGTGATCAAAGACTCCAATGGGAGCTGGCTTAGCAGGTTCTCATGCAGGGCGGGGTCTATAGACGTCACTTGGGTGGAGTTGTTGGCGATCAAGGACGGATTGCTCTTCACTTGAAATTGTGGATGGAGGAGGGTGTTTTGTGAATCAGATTCTCTGGAGGCTGTAAATCTAATTTCTACTTCTCAAACCTTTTGGGCTCCTACTTTGCAAAGTCTTATTCATCAAATTAAAGAACTTGTGCATCGTGATTGGGTGGTCTCTTTTTGTCATGTCCTCCACTTAGCCAATAAGGTGGCTAATTCTTTGGCTAGGATTGGTGCGGTGGAATGCGACTCCTAGATTGAATGGATTCCGCCTCGTAGAGGTATTGTTAGTTTACTCACAGCTAATAACTTGAACAGCTAAGTGCCCTTTTGTTTGTTTGTTTTCTTTCTCCGTCTACCCAAAAAATGATAGTATATATAGATTACTTTTTCACTCATGCATAAGATTCAATTGTAAATCACTAAATTCTGAAGATAAGGAATTCTCCACCATAGTAAAGCATCTGTCTTACTTGGTAATATCCTTCCTGTGCAAATGTGTCACACATACTCGTATAATAACGCTGACGCATCAATATATATGCATCATGCATTCACTTTATTTAGTGCATGGATGGAACGTATTCCGTTGGGTCATTTCTTTTTTTTTCTTCAGATTAGGTAGGTTCATTGCCATAGGGTTTAAGATATGGGCCTCAAGTTCTTAGAAAACTTACAAAATTTTATACGGATTTTTCATAAATAGAGTTGAACCCACTTTCTTGTGGGAAGTGGAGTTGACGCATCATGCTCTAATCCATTTTAGAGAGGAATTTACATATGGAACAGAGAAGTAATTATGTCCCCACTAATAAAAATTTGAATATATATATATATGTATATATTATCATTATTTTATTAAGTTTGATCTTACATTATTTTATTAAGTTTGATCTTACATTAAGAGAAAAAATTATTTACAATTTTTTATTATGCCTATGTATTGTATTTGCCCCCATTACCTTAATTTCATGGATTTGCCGTGGCTCCATTTGCATTTCGTCGGCTCAATTTGTATGCCTAATTTTTGAAATCAAGATAAGAAAATAGAAGAGAAAAACGAATCCCAGTGTTCACGTGTAAGTGAACATAACAAAAAGATTATTACAAAGGATACTTATATATAGAATACTAGTCGTTTGACCCGTGCATTGCACGGGATGATAATAAAAAATATTTTGTTAACCATAAAGGAAAACAAATGATAATTTATTTAAATATATCTTATAGAAAATTGAATATATAAATTTATTTTGAAAATAAGTTAATAATTAAATAAATAGAAAAAATTATAAATGTGCCCTTTTATTTTATATCTTATTTTGAATATCATGTTTATAAGGCTGAAAAAATCTCAGTAGATGACCTATAACTAATAATAAAGATCCTATTTTACGAATATTTTGCACATGTCAAAAGTTAAAATTATTAAAAAATAAAATAGAATAAGTAGATAATTTAATTATATTATGAGTCATTTATAGGAATGATAATGGGTATCTATGAGAAAAGAAAAATCTTTGACACCCTCGTCTCAATTTGGACTTTTGCTTCGATCCTCATCCGCATTCTCGTTACAGGTCCCCATTCCCCATCCCTGTAGGGATTTGAATTCCTATAGTTGTTCATAGTTTATTAAAAATTTTGAAAGAGAGATATTCTATATCTAAATTCTCTGTTTTCTTTGTTCAACTCCACTTGCCCCAGTTAGCCCTATTATTCAGTGTGTAGTGACTTTTGCAGAGTGTGATCTTAATATTATTGTGCAACGTGACCTTTGGCGACCTCATTTGTCTAACATATGTAGGTACGTCTATATATCTAGAAATTAGCAATCTTATTATACTTGAAAATCTTGTTTCCAGGCTGGAAAATTGAGGTGCTGCAAATCTAGTTTAGACTAGTAGGTTATTGGATTAAAGATGGTGCTCGTATAATCTAACATTTTATTCATCAAAGCAATCAAAAGAGACGGAAAAAAAAGGTAGAAGGTAATCATAATCAAAGCCATATATTACAAAAGACATGAATTATTTCGGTAAAGCGCTTCTCCGCTTATATATGCCTTGTACAAGTAGCTTACCTCTACAACTTTTATATTGTAAAAGATAAACCTAATGACGCGAGCACACAATATTGTAAAAGAATTTCTCGTATATTTATTTCATGTTGTTCTTAGTCTTATTTAGCTAGCTAGCTGACTACATATATCAAACATAGTCACTTTTGTCATTCACCATCTTTGCTTTCCCACTCCCACAGACAAAGTCAAGGGTATAAAACACTGGTAACATAGCAATAGAACACATGAAAACAAGGATTGGACCAAATATCGAAAGCAAAAGAGGAAGTGCCAAGTAGAAAATCCTGTTCCCCACGGTGTTCAAAATTTTTCCCTTATCCAAGATCTCAGTCAAGTATTATGGCGTCAACATGGACATGGCATCTTGTGGTGTGCAAATCAGGATGGCCAATTGGTTGAAGAACCTGATTGAGAGCCTGTGGTAGAAAAATGAGAACAAGAATATCGTGAGGAGTGTCACATATTTGAGTGCTACCATGAACTCGCCGTGTGCTCCCTAGATAACATCATCAAGAGGCTTTTTCACACTGTAAGTGCTGCTTATGATTGCTGCCAAGCCAGTTGAGAGGAGCATGGAAGTTGTGGCCATAAGCGTTGATCCCATGATAAGATTACGGAGACTTTGTGCTACTAGGATGTTCTTCTTTTCAATGTCCTGCCATGGACACATAATGTTTTGTGAATTAAGACTTTACATTGTTCATATGGAAGGAAAATTGAGTTACTTCAACTATATATATTACAAATACTAGATACCAAAAATGGTTTCTCAAAAATATATCGAGAACAAATTAGTCCTTCAGAATTTAAAAGTCTTGTATTCTTTCTTGCATTTCAAAAAATGAATAAATTGATTTGTCTTTACAGGTCCATGTAATTTACAAATGTACCTCTTATTAGTATAATAAAGATGTTCATATTCCCAGTTTAAATATTTATTCTTGGATCTTATCCAATACACTAGCTTATATGGTTCAGAATTAAATCATATAGACTCCTTAAAAGTGGGCAAGAGTAAATTACAGTTATAGGATTATTGTGGCGTGTGAAACATGGATGCCATTTCTTTTCTTTGTAAAGACTTCAACTAGGACAAAAAACGAAAGTGGAGTCATTAACCCACTTTTTTTGTTTTTTGTTATATAGTGACCTGCTTTTAAATGAAAGTGCCCGTCATTTTTGTGGTTAAAGATTCCTAAACAAGGGCAGCCAATTGTACGTGTAGATTCTCTCAGTATTCAAGATTCTATAAACTCATAAACATTTATACCACAGCAAAGAGATGGCCCGGAAAGCAATATCTTTGAACCTTATGAAGCTTAATCTGTTATTGATAATTAGACCTCAAGCTTTCCCCTGACTCATGATACGCGAAAGTAAGTTTAATTATGTGTAAATTATTACTAGTAAACACCGTGCTCTCATCAGGAAAACGAGATAACATCAAATTCGGTGACCGAAGCATCTAGTTAGAGGTCGATAACAAATGAAACTCATATGGTCGATTATCATATGATACTACTATTCATTAAAAATTCATTCACCACCACTAGCCTTGTCAATTAGACTCCACGAAGAGTTATCAAAGTTATGATTTTAAAAAATCAATCTCTAGCTCCAGCGCCTATATCAGGATCTAATTAGCTACTTTCCATCAAGGAGGTAACTACTTCTTCGAGTGGAAAATACTCAAAAGTATGCATATTGATATATAATATGACAAATTAGAATTGGTATGGAATATAATGGAAAAGCCGGTTATATCTAAGTTTAGAATTGTATGCATTCCTTCAATTAGAGTAATAAGGATGAAGTCATGAAGATCAGATTACAGTATAATATATATTTGTTGTTATATAAGTTGTTCATGAGCAAGATCATATACATACCTTCAACATGGCAGGGACCCAGAAACGTCGAGCATGAGCATTGATTCCTAGTGTGGTGGAAAAAGGCTCTGTGCGAGTCTTATACCACAACCAAAGATGATAACTAAGGGTTATCAGAAATCCCAGCGGTACTAATATCATATCAAGATAATATTTTCTCCATTCCATATTTTATATATATATATATTTGTTTTTTATTGTTCCTAGCTTCTCTCTCCCTTCTCTTCCTATATATAAGTTTAAAGGTGTTTGGTTGTGTGAGAGTGTGCTTCAGCACTGCATTAACGTTGCTGTGATCCTTGGAGATTCTTTGTCCCACCAGAGAAGTTCTGTATATAACGGAAAATCAAGTTAGCGGAACGTTGAAAAGGCAAAAGATACCGGCAATATATTGGGCTTTATCTCGGGCCAGTGGCTCTGCGGTTAATCATAGTAATATTATTTGTACAAGTGGACTGGTTCCATGTTTTTTATTTTTAGTATATATTTTAAGGGTTTTGCCACGACAAAAAACGAAGGTGTTTTTGGTACCATGATAAGGAAAAAAAGAAAGGTAGGATGCGCCGCATGTACCTGAAGGGAAAATCCACATTTTAAAAGTTTCATTCAATCAAATATTTTTATTTGCATGATAGTTTAAAATAGTGAGAGTAGAAGCAGTTAACTAACCAACAAGGAGTTGGCTCAATTGGAAGGGGCTTGAATCCCTTAGGCATAATTAGGTATCAGGTTCAATCATGAGATTTATGTATATGGAAAAATACTATTGGGATAGAATCGTACTCGCTTTCCTAATTTTTTTTTAAAACTACATTAAAATTGTAACCAATTAAGTTTTTGGCCTAGATTAATGTACCTGTTAGTATATGTTTGGATTGATAGAGGCTGATAGTATGGAGTGAAATAGAGTGAAATTTTAAATAGCTCAATTATTTGGATATGTTTAACTTGGGTGGAGTGGAATCGAAATAGATAGAACTCATTTTACTAAACTACATTGTCTCCTTCTATTTCTCTTCCCCTCAAATTGTGTAGAATTGGATAGAATGAATAATTTCTTTCAATAAAATTACTAATTACTCCTATTATCAATATAACATACATGTTAATTTAAGAGTATTATAGGCATAGTTCACTGGGTCAATCCGACCAGTGAATCGGGCAGGTGATCAGTCCAAGTAGCACAAAAGATCGGACTTGCAAAATAACCAATATAAAGGAGTTAGCCCGGCGCTTTTATGAGAAAAATCGGCGACCGGCAAACCATCGGTTCACATTGTTCAACTATTTGAAAGAAAAAAGGGAAGAAGTAAAAAAATGAAAATGTTGCGTCGCGGATCATTACTTTGTGAGGAAGGAGAGTTATGCGTTGCAATTGCCCCTATATCCTCCTCCACCTAGATCTGGGAGAAAGAAAGAGATCAGAGAGAGAAAGAAAGAGAGGGGTGCTGAGATGAGGAAGGAAGAAACAATCGAAGAAGAATAAATGAGAGGAGAGTTGGTGGTTGTGTGCCGCTGCAGGTGTCCATGTGCGAGGTGTGAGAGAAGGAGAAGAATATTAAAAGTAGGGTTTCAAATACAATTGAGTTGTTTTTTAATGTTATTTTTCTTGTCAAATTTTTCAAAATGGGCTTGAGGAACTATAGCCCAATTTCTAAAGTTTTCAACTAAGTTATTAACTCACATTGGACGGTTTACGACCCAACAACTATGTAAACTCATGATGGGTTATTACATTAATCAAATTTTTATTTCAAATATATTTATTTTATAATTTAAAATATACTGAAGATTAGTTTTAGATATATTTACATAACCATATGATTTTCAGATATGTTAAATTGTTAATTATTTATATTATTTTATTGTATCTATTTGAATATTAACATATTTTTTTATATTTATTTAACTATATCCAGTTTTACCGGTTGAACCAGTCACCCGCCGGTTCAACCAATTACCCAGTAACCCGGTGTCTTGACCGAGTCTATTACCAGTCTGGTTATAAAAACTATGATTATAGGAATAAAAAGTTTATAATTTTCGATCCATTCCATTGACATATCTAAACAATGGAGCGGAATAATTATTCCACTTTGCTCCACTCTACTTCATTCTATTCCACTCTGCTCCACCACACTCCACCAATTCAAACATACCCTTAGAATCTACTTACCAAAAGTTGGGATTTGACTACCATAAGTTAAAATAAATTAAAATAAATGACAAGTTCCTCTTTTTATAATAGAAGCATTTGGTTTTTCCTGGTTACTTTCATCGATGTTGGACTTGCAGGTAAGAGCATTCTTTGAATAACTTTTCTAGCTATTTCCACCAGTCCACCCTTGTTGCACAATTTTTATTTGTTGTCTATTGCTGTCTTGCTCTGGATCAAGGTTTGGTGGGTTTGTGTTTTAGCTAAGCATGAACTTGTCCTCTCCCTTACTCTGGCCAAGCATATATCCAATGATGGAGAACTGCTGCTCGCTCCCCATCAATGATCTGGCAGTTTCTGCATTCAAAGATTGATCCCCCCTGGCGAAATCTCAGGAGGCGCGTTAATACTAGTGCGCCAGGGAATCCAATACTTCTTGGGCCTATCCGACAATTGTTTGGTGGAGGCCCAATGAGCTTGGAGGGTAAACCAATTGGGGAGCCCTATAGATCTTGAAGCATGGGCTCGTTTGGAGGGGCCTAATGCTTTCGAAGAATGGGTAGTTGGGTCGGTACAATATATGCCAACCGGTCCATTGTCATCTTTTACAAGTAATGTTATTTGGATTCATAATATACAGGATGTTATATTGACACACTTTTATTTATTATTAGAAGACATATAAATCTAAATTAAGTGGAATTCGCAGTCCATTCAATAATAAATAAAAGTATATCAATATAGTATTTCATAAATTATAAGTACAAATAACATTACTCCTCTGTTAATTATCAATGTTGTGTTGTGTGCTATGCTATACTATAGCTCATAATCTTTTGAGTCGTCCCAACAAATAATTTTCTTTCAGTTTTTTTCCTCCTAAATCAAGTTGAATAAGTAACATCAACGGCACTTACTCATAGTTATGGTGTCCAATATGTCAAACAAAATCAACTTGAAGGTAGAGTTAATAGCATATTATAGAACAAAACGAAAAATGATGGCACATAAAGGAGTTAAAACAAAAGAAATAAAGAGACAAACATTAAGGAAAAAAAACACATTAATTATTTATTTAATTGAAAATGCCTAATTATGGAAAATTATGGACGATCGAATTCTTGCACTCACAAATATTCTATTATATATACAGACGATTTAATTTTAATATATATTTGATGCAAATTCTTTTTACACGGTCATTTAATCTTAATTCTTATTATAACTTTTTAAAATTCATATAAATAATAAAATATATTTTGTTAATATAAAAAATATTTATTTGATCATATCTAATTCAATCAATAACTCACTAGTTAAACTAGTGATTCATTGATCTGGTACCTTAGCTGAGCTAAGCACCGAATCGAGTTGGACCACTATGATTTTTATATGATGTAAGTAAGACCTTGTCATATCTTTGAGAAATTGTGCAAATATGAACCCCCAATCAAGTGAATAGTGAAATATATATTTTAAAAAAAGTAATGCTTAAAAGGTAGTAGTTGGTGATTTCTTGCGAACCATTTTATTCGGACTAATCTGTTGGAATCCTATGGAAAATGGGAAAATGGTATCTGGAAAAGGATCAAAGTCGAAACTTCCCATCGAATTGCATTTCTATACTCATTGTACATGGAAAATTGTGCAGAGTCACAATTCATTTTGTAAAATTATTTTACATACTTATGGTCTGGTCAATGTAATAGAATGATTCTAATAAAAATGGATTAAGATGATGATCATTAATCCCTTAAAAATAAATAGAGTTAGTGGAGGGTTTTAAAATAATTATTTAAAAGCCCTTTCCTCTTCCTTTTGAAAATGGTTGACGGTTACTCTAAATAAAAAGAAAGAACACTAAAAGAAACTCAAAAAGAAGAGAACAAGGATTTCAACAATGAATCTTAGTATATCATTATCCTCTAATTTATATTCTATTATGTGATTATCATAAAATCTAAGATCATTAAAGGCTCTCTAATTTTTTGGACTGTGTATTAAACAATAAAAATTATAGTCAACACATCTATCATTAGATTTTATTTGAATGAGGTTCACATCTCATCTAATGATAGATGAGATCTGAGTTGGCATGATACCCTAAATACAATGAGCATAAATAATACTTTTCTTCCAATCTTAGCCAAGCTATCATATCATTTGCATCTAACCGGCCACACGCCTAATGTTTTCAAATGGCTGAGGTTTTGGCATTTTGTATAATTTTGTTAGAATAAATATCTAAACTCATTATTCACATTTTAAAAATTTAAAACTTTTTTAATTCCATATACCCATATGATAGGACTAATTTGTCTTTTTTATATTGAATTATAAGAGACCAATATAAAACTTTCAAATCCTAAGAGACTAATTTGTTTTTGATATATTTCTGATGAACTAAAATGAGCATTTACTCAATTTCTTATATCTTAGTATGTATTAACCTATATTTAAGAAATAAGAAGTAAAAAAAAAAAAATACATTCAATGTGTTTTTCACAGCTTGTTTATAATCTTCCAAACTTAAAAGACCGGTGTAAATTTAACATAATTAATAACAATAAAAATAGAAACTATTCTTTTCACTATCTATATCCATTATAATTATCTTAAATTCTAAAAGAAATCTTATAATATACTCCCTCTATTTGTCAGTTTTGGTATTTGCACAAGAATTAAAATAAGGATTTATTTGACATGCATTGACGGTGTATAAAAATTTTATACAATTATTCAATCATATGTTACTATATAAACTATGATAGTTGACTTTTACACTCACTACTTGAAAAGTCATCTAAATAAAATATTTTAATTAGATGATAATGTAAAATATTTTTACATTTTTACACTATTAGTTCATCAAAATTAAACCATTAAAATAATAAAATAAAAGACAACAATACTTTTCACTTTTTCTCTTTCTCCATTAAATCACCACATCCAATCATTCTCTCTCCCAAATGAAAAGAGAGGTGAAATTGACATAAAGTAATTAATGATTAATTGAAAATTAAAAATGGCAATTAATTAGAAACAATTTTTTCCCAAAAATGAAATATAAAAAGAAATAGGGGAGTATTTGTTAAACACTATTGTAACAGTTTTTCCTTATCAAGAGCAAATTTTATATTATTTTATCAAATAATAATATTATAATCTTTTAAGAATAGTTTTTTTAAGAGTCTAAAGGACTAAGCAGGTCTAAAAGAATTACAACAATATTAAATCAAACTTAATTAAAAAAGGATCACCCACCCAAAATAATAGGGTGTCGATAGGTTGGGTCGGTAAAGTGTTTTTTTTTTTTTTTTAGATTTCAAATCCAACTCCTTCATTTAAATTGAGTTATGTTGGATTGGGTTGATCAAAACTTATATTTTAACTTAATCCAACCTGATCTAATCTGACTTACTTATAATATGTAGGTTTGGTTAAGTCAAATCCACGGATCTAAAATACATTTAAAGAATACACACACACACACACACACACACACACACATATATATATATATATATGTGCTTATTAAAACTTATTAAAATATATGATCAAATATGATCAATCTAAGCATATATCAAAATATAAATACCATACACACACACACACACACAGATATATACACACACGCATTAACAAGCAAGACAACTGTGAAGCTCAATTTATGAAAAATTAAGAAAATATACATAAGTCATAAATCTTTAAAAGAAGCATACACACATCATAAAAATATTAATGTGATTTTTTTAAAAAAATAAATTTTTATGCCCAATAAAAATAATTTTTAAACCTTATAGAAAAAGTCTATTGTACAGCACATGTTTTTGGACAATTTGAGACATTTTTTAAAAATAAAAATAAATAGGTGGGCTGGGAACCCAACCCACAAATCATAACTAAATAGATACTCTAGAAAAGTAACAAATGACGACTATACATCTTTAATAAACAGATTTTGATGTTATACATCCATGATTTTAGTATCAAACTTAGGCTTTTGTTTTTAAATTAAATAAGTTTCTTTCTGTAAAAATAAATAAATAGGTGCCTCTAGAAAAAGGTTTGAATTTAGAATTAATTTAGAATAATATTTGATGTACAACTAAATTACACAACAAATGCACACGACACACCTTATCACCATTGGATGTGATGTGTGGTCCCCATTCATCCCACTCATTCGTCAAATCCAATGGTGATAAGGCGTGTGGTGTACATTTGTTATACAAGGTATTCTGTGATGTATGGTCCTCACTCATCCCACTTATTCATCAAAGAAAATGAGCTAGATATAGTGAAAGAAGGGAGACGGAGGAAGTGAACTTTGTCGATCGCGGGGAAGATTGGAGGTGGCCTTTTCTAGAATTCTTTGAGGGGGGAGGTGTTGCCGGAAGATCTCAATACGACTGAGGGGTTACAGAGGAAGCCCGAAAGATACCAAGTCATAGATGGAGAGTTGTACAAAAGAAGCTTCTTAGGAGAGCTCATGCAGTGTTTAGGATGGGAGGAAAGTGAAAAGGTACTGAAGTCAGTTCACGAAGGAAAGTGTGGTAGACACCAAGGCAAGAGAGCACTGGCCGCGGAAGTTCTTCAAATGGGCTACTTCTAGCCCACCATTGATCTAGATGCCATGGATGTCACAAAAGGATTCCAAACATGCCAAAGGCATGCAGATAGAATCTACGCCTTGGCAGTCAGTCTACACCCCACGCTTTCGCCTTACCTATTCCACACTTGGTGTCTTCTTTTCATAGGGCCAATTTCCCCTTCGTTAAGAGGGAGAAGGTGGATCTTAGTGGGAATGGAACAATTTACCAAGTGGGTAGAGGCTGTGGCAGTCAAAGAATCTAAGGTGGAAATTGTAGTGCAGTTTTTGAATGACAACGTCATCTGTCGCTTTGGGCTCCGGAAAAGAATTATATTAGATAATGGGATGCTCTTCATCAACTGTCGCGTGGCGAATCTCTTGCAGCATTACAAAATTCAACATGACAAATCTACCCCATATCACCCCTAATCAAATGGCCAGGCGGCGGCCACAAACAAATTGTTGATTAAAATCCTAATAAGAATGGTACAAGATGCACATGAAGACTAGGGAGAATATCTTTCTTTGGCATTATAGGCATACCACACGACAAAGAACAGTGTGACCCGAGCCACCCTGTTTTCTTTAGTATATGGAATAGAAGGGTGCTGCCGGTAGAAATCATGGCACCTTCGGCGAGGATGCGGCTATGCGAAGAAGAGGACCACATCACAGCTGCAAAACTTGTGGAATAAAAAAGATAGGGTGCGAGTGCAGCTACCTAAACATACAAACGAAAGATTGTTGCTGGTTATGAAAAGATGGTGAGGCCAAGGATGTTTCAAGAAGGAGATCTCATGCTAAAAGCTATAGACGTGGTCATGAAAAGCCAACACACTTCGAAATGGGCTCCAAAATGGGAAGGCCCCTACCTAATAGATACGGTACGATCTAGCAGATACTGCACCTTAGTCAATCCGAGTAATGACAAGAAAATAGGCCTGCTTAATTTTCAATTCATTAAGAAATATTATATTTAAATTCCTGAAATATATTTAAGAAATTACAAGTTATTCCCATGAATGCTAGTCACATGTCATTGACAATTGTTAATGCACTCTTTTGAGGATGCCATGAATGAAAAACAGGGGCTTGTCTTTTATATTACTATGTTCTTCAAACCACTGCCCGTGAACGCCTCAGTTGCCTCGCAGTGAAGTGAACCCAAATTGCCGCCCATGTGCGCCTCAGTAGTGGTGCTGTGAAGCGAGCCCAAATCACCACCCGTGTGCACCTCAATTGCCTCGCGGTGAAGCGGACCCAAATTACCGCCCGCGAGCACCTTAGTTGTCTCGCGATGAAGTAAACCCAAACGACTACCCACGTGCACCTCAGTCGACTCGTGGTGAAGCGGACCCAAACTGCCACCCGTGTGCACCTCAGTTGCCTCATGGTGAAGTAGACCCACACCTCTGCTCGCGTGTGCCTCTGTTGCCTCATGCTGAAGCGAACCCAAACCACCTCTAGGTGATAAGTAAACCACCACCCGCATTGAAAAAATTCATTCCCATTTTTACTCTCCAACCAAACATACCCTAACACATTAATGCGTGAGAGTCTAAATAAGTTGCGAATCGAATGGTTTTATTTTCGCCTTTATAAATGAATTTTCCGATTGTACACAAAAAAGAATTTTTCGATTGTTAAAATAGTGGGGTATTGGGTATGTTATAAAGTACTAGCCCAAACTTTAAATACAACAATAACTACATCTAACTTCTACGAAACAAATTATCTTAAACTCGAGCATACCTTTATCTTAGAATTGCTCGAACACTCATATCTTAGAATTGCTTATGCCTCTGATACCTCATGACGAAGCAGTCCTAAATCGCCCCTAAGGAAAAGCGATTAGATTACTTCATGATGATATGCCCATGTTGCCCACACAAACCGAGGCCACCATGCGGCGTGCAAGACTGCATGGCCATATGGTGGTAAAAGGAACTTAGCCAATATACTTGACTACATCAATCACTTGTCTATGCTAATTAGTAAAAGAGACAGATCTTCTTATAGGACTTAATCTAACCCAAATACATCACGATTAAGTGTTCAATAGAGTGTAAACATATTCCTAATCACCGAGCTACTTGAAGTTCGAGTGTGGCTCAAAAAGCGCACTAACACTGACAAAAATAAGAGAGGTGCGAGTTATAGGCAGTCATTTGAAATTGTACAAGCACATATAAAGTAAGTAAATTATATAAACGATGATGAATTCACATAATGTAGCAACTTACAAATATTGCCTGCAACACCTGACTTATATAATCAAGGCATTGCAAGGACCCGGCGAATGAAATAAACATTTTTTTCTACTAAACATTGAAAAGTGGAACATCAACAACAGCGGCTAGCCTAGCCTTATCTTCCACTAGTATAGAATGCTTCTCTAGCAACAATTGATAAGAAACCTCCATAGTTGACAAAGACTCCTTTACATGTGTAATTTCCGTGGCGAGGTTAACTGTCTCGGCATGAACAGTTTTTCTCTCCATGGCAACACGAGCTAAGGCATTGATTGGTGAGATATTGGAAGGAGATGTACCTCGCATTCCACCTCGCTAAGCCAATCTGTATTGAAGGTAAAGTCATGAAGGGTTAATAGTAAAGTAAAAAAATCCTCCTGGAACGAGGAAGCGAGAGAACAAATAGAGTGTCGCTTCACAAATAGCAAAAACTCCCCCAAAATGGCATAAGCAGATGCACAGGGCTGACAAGAAACAGCGACGATTTGAGCTGATAAGTGGCCACCACTAAAAGCAGAACCACGTACAACTCCTTGATGTAACCAAAAGGAGCGCAATGCATGGTACAAAAAGTGAAGCACAGAGGTCGAAGAAAGTACTGACAAGACAAAAGATTTGAGAGTGGAAGGGATTGAAAGGATGCAGGGAAAAGATAACAAAGGGAGGATGAAAAATCACAGAAAGGAAGGATATATAGAAAGGAAAACGAGGAGAGAAGGGAGACAATCTACAGAGAGGAAAAGGGAGAAGGGAAAGAGTCGCACAATTGAGTGACACACGGAGAGATGAGTAGGACGGACCCGATCTTAGAAGCTTTCCAGCTCGTAGTGTCAATTGGGACCCATTCACTAAAACAAGTATCCTACAATTCTTTTTTTAAAAGCTGAATACTATTATCTTTGTGCATTTCATCTTTCTAAAAAAAGTAATAGGAAATTTGAAAGGAAAAAAAAAATAGAAAATTGGTAACATGAATTTACTCACTTGATTCTACTTTATAAACTACCAATCATAAACTCATTTACAGCATCATTCAAACTTTTTTGATGCAGTTGTACTGCATGAGGATAATTAAATTTCGTTGTACCTGAACTAACTGTTGGCATCCTTACAAAAGTGTTGCTTCCTTAAACACGTGGGGTATGCCATACTTTGAATTTTTGGAGATGCAACTTTTCTTACAACTTCCTAGTCTTCAAGTTCACACCTCATTACTTTCATCTTGACTTCATATTCATTCCCGGCAACTATTTATCTCAGTAACTAGCAAGTGAAGTAAATTTCATGTGTTAGATTAGCCACTAAGTATAAATGAGCACGTGATTGATCTACAGTAGTATTCAGTATTCTCTAACGCAGTTGTAAATTTGTAATGCATGGGGATTATTAAATTTTGTTGCACCTAAACTATTAGTTGTCATCCTTACAAGGGTTGGATCTTTTCCACAACAGCATAAAAAGGATGGTTCAACATTACTAAAATATCACAAACAATCTTCTCTGGCAACCTGTAATTTCACTTTTGCTACTACAAATCTAAGCATCCAGTCCTCTATAAATCCTTGTCCAAATGCCAAACAATATTGTCTTTGGACAATTCATATTTCTAGAAAAAAATAATAAGAAACATGACAAAGGCTATTACATACTATAAAAGAAGCAAATGTCTTTACATAATATAAATGCGGACCAAGATATTGGCAACACAAACCAACATGTTTCAAATTCACTTCTTGGTCTTCCTTTGGCTAATTAGTAAACTTATTACCCTTCACTTTCCACTTCTACTCCAATGCCCTTTGTTTGTCTTCCTGAAATAGATTTCAAACAAACTTAGAAATTAGGTATTTCTAGAAAAGCTAATTCTAGAAAAGCTATTTCTATTACAGCTTACAAAACTTCATGTATATATCTCAATTGCTTTCATCACGGCTTCATGTTCATTCCTCAGCTACAAAGTTTTTTGGAAAGAATCAAGGAATTAGCATGGCAACTAATTCCATATAAAAGCCATAGATTAGCCTATAAGTTTAAAATAAGTTTGTGATTGAAGAAGTATCATTCAAAACTTTTCTGATGCACTTGTAATGCATGAGAACAATCAAAGTCTATTACATTTGAGCTAGGCATTGGCATCTTTACATGAGGGCTAATGTTTCCCTAGCCTTAGTGTAATATCCTAGGTTAAATAAAAAGGTTGGAAAATTTTGTTCGAACCAGGGAGGGTTATCAGCTGCCCTTACCTGTCATTTCGGTTCCAAAATTTCACTAAGTTTGGACCTTACACATCCTTAGAGGGCTATATGATAAAGTTATGTTTTTTGGACCAAAAGTCCCGGTAATTGTTTCCAAGAGGAGGATAAGTTGAAGGACGATTTTTAATAAATTTTACCAAGTCTTTAACCCTTCTGTTGATAGCCCCAAGTTTGAAAAATCTTAAGAATCCCCGAATTTGAACTAAAACCCAAAATTTAGATTTTGATTTGTTGGGATTTTGATTTTTCTGATATTTTATTTGAGTTCAAATGGGGATTATTTCCTTATTTGCATTTATGTTTAAAAGTTAATATTTAACTTTAAATTAAGAAATGTAAATAACCGAGACCACCCTAGCGGTCATATGACCCCCAAGTGGTAAATAGAAAGTAAGTCGGTGTGGTAGCTAGATAGGAGACCGCCCAAGAGGTCATCAGAGCATTAAAAACCCCATTTCGAGGTTCAGAATCTTCATTCACTCAAAATACGCCCCCAAGCTCGAAGAACTCAATTTTCCACCCCAAATTCACTCCCAAACTCCATTCTCTTCTATTTTCTCTTAAAATCAACTTCAATCTTTCACTTCTAAGGCTTTAAGGTATGTTGTTCTAGTGATTTTGCTTCTATTCCTTCCATTTTTCTTTGTTTTTGGGGGTTGGCATGAAGTTTTCCCTACCTCTTAAGGAGGTAGAGTTCTTTCAACATATTAGAATAAGATTTGAATTATATAGAGGTTTTAGCAGTTAATCTAGAATTCTATTGCTTCATTGATAGATACTGGTGTTGTTCTCACTTTCCAGAACTCTACTGGTGCTATTCCTGTGTCTACTACCACTCCAGATGAGTGGGTTCACATCTATAACTTCTATGTTAATCATTATATCTATTTTCACCTAAAACATGAGAGTATATATGATTTTAGAGTTCATTTTGTGAACTACTGAAATTTTTGTGGAATATTGTTTTATGAACTATTGGTTTAATAAGAAAATGTGTTTTCTTGAAAACCATGGGACATCTACCATTGAGGATGAGTTTGTGTATAGTTGCATTACAAATTTAATCATTTAGAGCTGCTTTTATGATCATATGATTTTGATATTGTATATTGTTGCATAAAAAGAGATTTTGAACCCTAGGATAGAAGACTTTAGAAATGATAGAGAAAAGAATGAGATTTCTAGTTGAGCTGGCAATAACTATAAAGAAACAAGTTGTGTGTTAACAGCAGTTAACCCGTTAACCAAGGTACCAAGTAGCCTGGGCCAAAGATATTCAAAGAATCTATATCCAGAGTTTATATTTAGAGATTTATTGTTATACTGGGGACGACGATACGTAACGCCCAAATATGACTACACATTTATATTCAGAGTTTGTTACGTTACAAACACTGTACGTAACCAGAGTAGAGATTACTGTTTCTCTACTAGAATACTGTTAGATCAGGTTATAGGAAGCCAAGATTTGAAAATTTTATTATAATTATGAAATGTTTTGATACTGTTATTACTATCACTATTATTCTGGTGTTGTGTACCTTTCTCTTAGTGTCCCATGAAAGGAGTTCCAGATGGGGGCTCACTCACTGAGTTTTGGTTACAAAACTCACCCCTTTGTTCATTTCACATTTTATAGATATTGTAGCTGCTGAGAGTACTTCTACATCATCTTCCTCCCAGCAGCGTTAGATTCAGTTGCTGAGCTCGTTAGGTGAGGTGTCAGGTATTTTGCTCTAGATGTACTCCAGTATAATGCAGGTAGGATCTCAGACTGTAAGACACAATTACGTTTTGCATAAGTCTTGTATATTAGGATATTATTTGGACTGTATAATCTATGCTTTCCATAGACTTTTTATATGTAAAGGACTTTATGCATATTTTGTGATATTATGATGATTAGCCTTTGAAAGTTGCTAAGACATTTTGGTTTTATAAGTATGGTTTTCAAGAGCAGATGATTTTATGTGAAATAAAACCTATTTTACATATTTTCTTAATTCAAATGTGCATGTAGCGACGATACAGGTCACGAGACTTACGTCAGAATGAAGTTTTTCACATGCCGGTCACATGTCCAAGAAGGGTCATGACACTTAGCCTGAATCATGACTCCAATATTTCACTGGCTTAGGAAAACTGTGGACTAACAAATATAATGTCTTTATTAACTACTATTGACTAATTAGTGAAGTAGAAGAGAGAAAATTATAGTATTGAAAAAAAAAAGTGTAATTTGGTCAATTATTCTTAAATTTTTTTCAATATTAATGTTTTCTAATCATTTTCTTAATTTTACTAGTTAAAACTGAACAATTATTAAAAAATGAAGGGAATAATTTATTCACAAAAATTTATTCAAATTTTATATATTATTTGAAATATAAAAATTGAAATTAAAAGATCTGATTTTAGTTTTGAACTCTGTTTTCATACTAAATTGAATTCATGTTCCAAACAAGCCAAATGGTATTAAAATATTATGATATTAATTTTTTTTATTTTTAAAATTTAAATTACTGATTTTGAGGTGCTTCCAATGTTTGAGGTTTCCTCTTTTATATTGGTTTGCGTTTTTTATTTCTTGTATTTTGTTGCCTTTGTTATGTGATTGATTGTTTTGCCTCCATACATGTGGATGCCTGCTTGGACTTGCATGCTTTAGATTTGATGCAACTCTTTATGGTGAGTATTGAATTAATCTATTGCATTAAGTTTTGGACAATAGTCATGAGTACATCTATTTTACTAACAAATGCTTCTTATTGACCATGATGTTCTTTTCTGATTTTTTGAGTATAAGCAAGTAAAGAGAGCAGAATATAATTTTATCTTGTCTAATTGCTTCAAGATTTAGACAATTTATAAGATGCAATAATTTCACTTTGCAACTTTTAATGATTGGGCTAACTCACATTTTGTACACTTTGGGCAGTGCTCCCTTGCTACTAATCGTCGGAACCTTTCAATGGAGCTCCAACAGAAGCAGTGTCAACATGTTTGAAACGCTTGCACTAGAAAAAAGAGGTTGCAACTTTTTATACTTGGTCATTTTGTCCTTTATAAACCACTGCATATTATTTTTCACCATTTTTCTTAGCCTTGTTTTCATATTGGCTAACTAATCAGTTTATTTCTGAGGGCTCACTGCTTCTTAAGTTCTATTATATTTGTAATTTTTTTGGTATTCTCATTATTCAATTATGAACTGCCCATCACACACAAATCTTTTATGCCTTGTATTATACCTATATTATTGCTTCACTAATACAGATATTTAGGTATCATTGTACAGGATTAAATGGAAGTAAATTTTCAAATTCTTTCATGCTTAACACTTGCAAGTTCTTTCATATGCATATTCAACTTCACATGTTATTAGTTTTGATATAGTAGGATTGGAATTAGTTTAAAATTTGATTCAACTAACTTTGAATTGGTTGAATTTGCTTTGAATTGTTTTGATTTAGTATTTCATGCCCTATCTTCGGGTTAATTAATAAACTAGTTAGGAGCCAGCTCATTGAAAAGAAAACTTGTGACATTACCCATATTTTTTTAAATGTTGTTAAGTGGTAATTGGGATCATGGCTAAATAACACCTTTCCCCGCGCACGTAACTGTTGTATGGTGTTGGAAGTTCATTTAGCCACATTCGAAAAGCGTGGTTAACTGTTAGTTTTGAATATTGCTCAACGACAAATTTTTTGTAGTGGAAAATCAATTTATAAAAAAATTATATATTTTGATATTTTTTAGAAAGTAATCAGAATATCAAAAGATTAAGTCTCAAATTTTCTTTTGAAGCTAAAAATAATATTTTTTGAAAAAAAAAACAGTTACTAATATTTTTTAAATCATATATAGAATTTAAATTTTATATATATATATATAGAGCACTCATAATAAGAGTCAAGGTTTTCCTTCATGTTTAGTTCATGTGCGTCTAGCTATGCGTCTAATTAAGGCCGAGTCAGTATGTGATGTAAAACATTAACTTTTGAGTCACACAAAAATACTGTTAATTTAAATCTTAGTATAATTTAATACTTTAATTCATCAATAAAATGAGAAGTCATTACAGATTATAAATAATATGTCTGCAAATGAAAATAGTGCTGGTTAGTGCCTGAGAACATGTCATATTGTCCTTGGTACTAAAATCAATGAGCGGGGCTGCATGCGTTATTAAAAAAATTACCATCATAGATGCCTACAAGGCTATGACGTTGTCTTGGTTCACCTTCCAAGTTCTTCAGGATAAATATAATTATAATTAATTTCATGGGCAATTTTGGAACTAGAGGAAAGAATAACAGTCCCCTGTCAAAAAAAGAATAATAATATTACAAAACAAATATGGCGATAAATGAAACCAATGATATATTGGTTCAATCTCAGGTGTCGTCGCTTAGGCATTGTTATCCATACCCATAGATCAAAGGGATTGCTAACAATAACTATTTTTTTTTAATGTGCACAACTTTCTTATTTTCAAGAATACCCTTACTCTATAAGGAGTTGGAGAAGTTATAAACAAAATATAAAAGAAGTTATAGAAATCATAACATAAACAATTAAATTTAAAAAAATGCTATAAATGAAAAAAAAATTGGATTGAATCCAACAGTTTCTGTATAATAATTGTTGCAATGCTATTTTCTCCGGTCTACACATATATAATGTAGTTATATATTATGTTATCTGATTGTACATAGTAAACGTATTAGATATAATAAGAAAAATATACGATATCTTTTTCCTAAATTATTCTTCAAGAGTTGGTGCAATATATGTTTATATTTGCAATTTGAAATTAGAAATAACTTGAAATTAAACACAAAGCCTAAGCTAGCCCTCCAACCACAGAGCCCTGCGCTCTGTTGGGATTCTATCCTGGGTGCGCTTTTACTAGAGACAAATGAGCCAAGCCTTATGGGCAAGCCCTATATCTCTTTAAATGGCAGGTTTGGTCAATGTTGTAGAGTCCATGTTGTAGAGCACAGGCACCATTGCCACTGAAGGCACGGAAGCTAGTAAAGACCCAAAGATCCAAAGTAGAAGGGGAAGTCCAGCATATAAAGGCCTAAAATGAGGACATTCACCTGATTGAGCAACCTTATGGATTGAGAGTGACATAGAAATGAGGATAAGAGCGAGGATAAGAGCAAGGCAAGGAGGTTGGCATATTTCAGTGCCACTGCAAATTTCAGCGCGGATCCCATGCTATATGGCGTAACACAAGACAAAGCTAGAACGCAACACAAGCCTCGCCAGAGCAGCCTCTTGTTTTGCTTCAGCGCAGATTACACACATGCTGACACATGCTGGCGGGTCACATGCCTCGCTTCAGCGACCACTTTCTTTTGGAGCACAACAAAAATAACGCTGCAGAACACGTCCCTCCAGAGTCGTGTAGCGCCTCGGTTTAGCGGCCACCCGCGCTGTAGCGGAACACGCATCACACTAGAGCGCCGTAGCGCCTGGCTTTAGTAGCTTCCCGCGCTTTAGCGCAACACAAATCACATTAGAGCGCCATAGCACCTCGCTTCAGTAGCCCCCAGCGCTATAGCGCAACATAGCGCCTCGCTTCAGTAGCCTCCCGCGCTGTAGCGCAACACGAGCTTTAGCACCTTGCATCAGTAGCGCTATAGCACCTCGCTTCAGTAGAGTCCAGCACTGTAGCGCACCACGAATCACTCTAGAGCGCTGTAGCACCTTGCTTCTGTAGCCTTCCGTGCTTTAGCGCAACACAAAATCACATTAGGGCGCTATAACACCTCGCTTCAGTAGCCTCCCGCGCTGTAGCGCAACACAATCCCATTAGAGCGCTATAGCACCTCGCTTCAGTAGTCCCCAGCGCTGTAGCGCAACACGATTCACACTAGAGCGCTATAGCGCCTCGCTTCAGTAGCCTCCCGCGCTGCAGGAGCAGCACACATCACGCTAACAACACACACCTTCGCTTCAGCGGGCATTCTGTGCTGGAGCGCGACATTCTCCTGCGTTCCTCTGTTCTAGGTAATTTTGTTGTAGTGCATTGACAAAAGGGAAATTGAAGAGAACTCTCTCTATCTCTCTCTTTTTAATTTTGTTCACTAAGATATGTTCATGAGAAATTACAGTTACTAGATAATTTCAGTAATTTGAGGCTGGAGGAACAATTTTTTCCACCAAGATATTATATTCACTCGAAGATTGTATAATGTTAACTGTATGGGGTCTCTTTGTTGCTGGATCAGATAGCATATGTTAAACAGTACGGCATGGTAAACCTTTTAATATTGCTGCTGTGAATGAAGATAGACATTGGACAATCATCAAATTGAGCTTGAAAAACTCGTGGACAGAAACAAATTTATTGATGCATACTATATAAAGAGAAATGATAAGTTGACGCACCAAAGGGCGCGCTCTGTACGCATACATACGGACAAAGAAGATTGTTATAATACAAACACATTCTGCAAGCCTACGGTGAGGAAGGCAGCAGTAAAAAAAATCAAAACGCATGAATTGAAATTCCCTCACTCCACAATACTCTGTTTGCCTACTACAAACCCTTCCCCCTTCTGTCCTTGAACTGTCTCACAAAAAATCTGCTTCTCCCCTATCCCTCACTAACCCCACTCTCTCATCCTTACCTACTCCTTCTTCTTCCACCCTAACCAAACCATAGCCACGCCACACCACCACCATCATGTCGCTCTTGGCGATGGCTTCTGAAAGACACAACATCAATGGGTTGGTGACTTTATTCTTCTGATCTTCTCCTTCATTGCCACATCTTCCACTCTGCAATAGATGTAACTGACTAGTTAAGGCATTTGTGGTTTTTTTTTTCGTTATCCTTGTTGTTACATGGCTTTTTTTCATATCATTGATCTTAGAAGCATCTCTTAGGCCAATTTCATATGAGATTGGTGACTGTTCTTTATTGAATTTAAAACCCTATATGTTTTTTGATAGTTCATATGTATTTACTCAAGAAAAGATGAAAAGAATTAATCTTTTGTATATTAATCGAGGAGTTGAAACTCCACTAGGGAATTCACCTTTGAATGATTGCAAAAAAAAAGGATGGAAAATTGGATGATAGATAGTTTACTCCCTAACTACTTACTAATAACGTTATCATTGTTGAAATTGGAAAAAAAAATTGACTTGATTAGAAGCTTTCTAATCAGTATGTGAAAACTAATACTTGGATACTTATTTAGGTGTTTATTTGGTAACAGGTGTTTAAGAAACTAAGTGGAGAAGCATAAAGGAGTGGAACATAAGTATTTGTTGATTTTAGTGAAATTGATTTACGTTTCTTGGATATCATTAGTCAATGATAGATTTTGCTTTGTCAATTCTCAAACACTTATGTTTGGTTAGCCTCTGTATGGTTGAGTGAGGAAAGGTCAGCTATATTGAAACTTTTACTTTGTTGTATGAATATTGTTTCCTATGTTTATGCATTACTACATTCATCTTTGATATATTCTGCATTTAGCCCATTGCTCTCCTTTTTTATTTGTTGTAACTATTAAATTTTCTAAATGGGTACTTCTTAGTAGGAACATCTTGTTGACTATAATGCATGTGAACAAGCTGCTATGAACTTCCTTAGTGCAGGTGTTAGTGACAAGAGAACTAATTGCAATACTAACATTAAACAAAACTAAAATAACGCAGTGCCTCCTTGAAGTAAATACAAGTTTCCTCTTTGTTTGGATTGACTTGGAAATGATTGGTAAGTAAGTGGATAGTGTCTTGCTTGTTGCTACTAAACAAAATATTTTTCATTTTTGATTTTTTCTATCATTAGCATTGTTCATAAACCTCTAAAATGGTTAGTGACAACACTCTTTTCTTTTATAATGTGGTCTTGGTAAATAATTGGTTGTAAGAATAGTACAATTGTTTGCCCTTAACATAGCTCCATGTCTAAAGTAGAATTAGAGTAACTCAGTGTAGCTTTCTTCCTAGCAAGTTGAATAACTTCAAAGTATTCCATAAAGCGCTCTCTCAACATGACTTGGATAAAAAATGAATGGTGCACGATGAGTTGTTCTCACGATTTTATTTTGATATTGAACCTTGTTGTTTCATTCCCCTAATAATAAAACTTGAATTTCAACACAAAATAGAGTGAATTTGCACATTGTCCAAACCTCAAGTCCAAAGGACTCTTATGTGACTTGTTCTTGTTTAACATAATATACATCTTCTTTTTCTTTAAGGCACATATTCAAATTTAGAATACCTTCATATTTCTTTTTACAAACATAGCACATGCTTATTGGGAACTTTCTTTTGTGCTGATTTAATCTTTCTTCAATGTTCAATATATGCAGGAACATTGTGTACACTTGAATGGAGCAATGGACTCAACTAGTTTTCCTTTTCTTAATGGATACAATAGTTTGGTTGTATTTTGGTTACTACCCTTCAAACTTGGGTTTTTCACATTTGGTAAAGTTTGAGTTTGTAATAATTGTTATTTTCTATGCTATTAAAAAAAAAGCTATTGATTATATTGGTTATATTTTTATTTGTAATGACTAATTTATATGGTCTGAACTTATTGCTTCTAACAATGAAACACTATAGAGCTTTGTGTTTGAATTGAGTTACTTTCATTATTTTATTGAGCACTATTAGGAAAAATTTCAAGTCATATTGCCATTGTGACACTAATTGAACTAGAATCACTAACATTGTACTTTTGAGTCATTAACCAATCACTTGTAGAAAAAAAAAATGATGTCACAAAGTGATTTTGACACAAATTGTGTCTCGTATTTAGACTCACTACAACAATTTATAGAGTTAGAAAGTTCTCTTAATTTTGTTATATATCCTAAATTTGTACAAAAATCATACTACTATCAAGAATCAAAAGACTTGATCATTTACCAACTTACTTGGCAACTTACTAACTCTTTAAACTATAATCACCAACAATTTTCAGCCACTTACCAATCAGCAAGAAAAAAATTGAAGTCTAAGCGATTTTTGACACCAAGAAGCCCTTTCAACTTTACATCTAATCCAAATCTATATAAGAATCTAATATTTTGAAGAGTACTAAAATGTGAAACATACCAACATTTTCAACTAATGTTGCTTAGCGATTGTAAGCTAGTTACCAACATAGTACATGAAAAATTTCAGGTTCCTTTGCCATTGTAGCATTGAGTTAAAAAAACAAGTTTAGATAACTTAGGGCTCTAAATTGATAAATTAATTCTCAACACAACATCCAATTCGTGATTCAACATTAAAGTGATTCAAAAGTTTTATTGATATTAGTTGGTAATCTTGCTTTAACATGTTGGAAATTTTAGTTTAAAATGTTGGTAACATTTTAAAAATATTATGTTGAAGTTGTTGGTGAGTACTCCAAAATGCTGGTAAATTTTCAGTTTTGGTAATACTTAAAAGGGGTTGAATCTTCTTAAGAAAATGAGATTGAGGACTATGCTAGAAGACTTAGAGGCCCATTATATTGATGAATTGGTGGTCACAACAACATTCAAGAAGTGCAAAATGAAAAAAAAACTAATCAAAATTTTTCTGAGACATGTTGGTAAGTGGTGGAGATATGTTGGTGATTAATGTTAAAATTGTTGGTAAGTAATTCAAAATATTGGTATATTTTCAGTTTTGAAAATACTGAAAAGGAATTGCATTGTCTTGGGAAAGTGAGTTGTAGAGGACCTAGGGGCCATTGGAATTGATAAATTAGTACTCACAACATTATCCAACATGTGCAAAACGAAAAAAACTGACTAAATTTTTTCTGATACATGTTGGTAAGTCAATAACAAATATTGGTAATTCATGTTAAAATTGTTAGTGAGTAATCGAAAATGTTGGTATATTTTCAATTTTTGAAATACTGAAAAGATGTTGCATTGTCTTGGGAAAGTGAGCTTTTCTACTACTCACCAACAATTTTAACATGAATCACCAACATATCTTATTGACTTACCAACATGTATGTCAGAATTTGATCAGTTTTTTCATTTATATGTTGGATGTTGTGTAACTACTCATCAATCAAAGGGCTCCTAAGTTATCTACCATAGTCTGGCTCGATTTTCCAAGATAATGCAACCCTTTTCATATTTTCAAAGCTGAACATATCCTAACATTTTGGATTACTCACCAACAATTTTAACATGAATCACCAACATTTGTTATTGACTTACCAACATGTATCAGAAAAATTTTGGTCTTTTTTTTTTTGTTTTGCACATGTTGGATGTTATTGTGACTACTAATTCATCAATCTCAAGGGACCCTAAGTCCTCTACCATAGTCTTGAAACTCAGTTTCCCAAGAAAATGCAACCCCTTTTTGGTATCTCCAAATGAAAATATACCAACATTTTTCGATTACTCACCAACAATTTTAACATGAATTACCAACATTTGTTATTGATTTACCAACATGTGTCAGAAAAATTTTGGTAAGTCCTTTTCATTTTGCACATGTTGAATGTTATTGTGACTACTGATTCATCAATCCCAATAGCCTCTAAGTCCTCTACCATAGGCCTAAAGCTCAGTTTCCTAAGATAATACAATCCTTTTTCAGTATTTCCAAAACTGAAAATATACCAATATTTTGGACTACTCACTAACAATTTTAACATGAATTACCAACATTTGTTATTTACTTACCAACATATATCAGAAAAAATTTTATTAGTTTTTTTCATTTTGCACATCTTGGATAGTGTTGTGACCACAAATTTATCAATATAATGAACCTCTAAGTCTTCTAGCATAGACCTCAATCTCAATTTCCCATGATGATTCAATCCCTTTTAAGTATTAACAGAACTGAAAATATATCAGTATTTTGGAGTACTTACCAACAACTTTAACATGAATCACCAACATGGACTAGAAAAATTTTGATTAGTTTTTTTTTTCATTTTGCACATCTTAGATGTTGTTGTGACCACCAATTTATCAATATAATGGGCCTCCAAGTCTTCTAGCATAGTCCTCAATCTCAATTTCCCAAAAAGATTCAATCCCTTTTAAATATTACAAGAACCAGCATTTTGGAGTACTTACCAACAACTTCAACATGAGTCACCAACATTTCTCCACCACTTACCAACGCATACTAGAAATGTTGGTAATTCTTTATTAAAATGTTGGTAACCTATATAGAGAGTTGGTATCTTTTTAGTTTTTATTTAATTAAAGAAAATAAGAATTTTATGAGAAATTGATTTAGAGAACTATTCTAGAGGACTCATGGACTCTAATCACTGTATGGTTGATGAATCAAGCCTCTACACAACATCCATATTGTGCTCTAAGTCCAAAGTGATTCAAAATATTTTTTTGTTCTGATTCGCATTGGTAAACGTTTCCAATATACTGGTGATTCCTTATCAATGTGTTGGTGATCTTGTTAAAAGACCGATATCTTATAAGTTTTTGTTCATATTAAAGGACATAACAATTTTATAAGAAATTGTGTTAGAAAACTAGTCTATAGGACTCAAGAACTCTACAAATTAATGAATCAAGTCTCTACACGCCATCTAATTTACAACATGTCTCTTGACAAACAAATTAGAACCAAACATAATACAAAGCTCTTGCATAGTTTGCATGCTTATCTTCATTTAAATCTATCAGCAAGGTAACAAGATTCTAATTAACAAAAGAAGAAGGTGAAATTGAATTATATGAATATCTACAAACTATATAAGGAAGTTATATTGAGACTAGAAATATTGTGCATTCCTATCCCCTTTTCTTAATCCTTGGTTCCCCACCACTTGTGATAGCCAATTCATGTAATTTGACTGACTCTTTCTTTAAGTCATTTGTAGTCCTCAAATGCAACTTCATAGAAATTCTTTCGAGTAAAGGAGGATCATGATCATTTCCTTTCTGTGTTGCTGCCATATCCAGGTCCAGTATGAATCGACAAATTGTGTAGGAGCTTTGACTCTTTTGAATTGAGCATGCATTAGTTCAGCCTAAAAAGGATTAAAATAGCCATAAATAATATGGCACATAATAATATGTCAATTGATACTTCCCCTTATTTTTGCCAAAATCATCATTTTAGAAAGCTAAAAACACAAGAATCAAGCAAGATTATAAAAATGACAAAAAAGAGTTTGAATCACCACCAAATTGAACATGGAATTGCTTATTACCTTTTCTTGAACTTCACTTATATCTAACTTTTGATCTCCTTGTCTCACTTCCTCATATTTTTCTACATGCAAGTTACCAAATTGATCTACCATTCATAAAAAGTAAAAGGCTTCTCTACTAGCTTTGTAAGCTATGTATTATATATATCTAAGTATCTAACTCACTTTCAAGAATTGGAATATTTCTATTAATATTTGCTTGAGCTCTTAAGTTTACACATTTAACCAAAAAATAAAACTTCTTAACCTTTACATCTATATCAAAATAGCTCAACAACTTTGCTATAGTCAAACACATACATCCATTACAAAATATTGTAAAATGAAGGGATATCTCATAGCAATTCTCATGAGGTATGTGTTCAATCTTTTGGGTTCTTTTTTGCTTGTCTTAGATTTGTAAGAAGGTCCATCTTATGATAATACTTTCATACCAAGATTTAAAAAAGTGCACTTATGATAATATCAAACTTTGTTTCTGATCAAATCAAATCATTCAAATTGTACATCATTGTATTCTTCCTTAAAACTTTAAAATCAAATATCCAAAATCATGATTTCATATTTATCCATTCTTTGTAGCATCATTATATTCTTGCTTGTAAACTTTCCTTATTCATTTCATTAGTTAAAAAATGGAGTTACGGCATTTTTTCAATTTCATCAACCTTATTAGGCAATTTATTATTTTTGACAATATTAGTAGTCTGCATTCTAATATATTCTTCTTTCCTTATCAATGTATAAATCATCGATTATAGCTTGTATTGATATACACTAGATAATGTATTCTATTACATTATTCTTACCTTATTAGTCTCCTGCATGTTTGGTAAGAATTAGTTCATTTCGAATAGCGTAGTCTATTATAGTTCTAAAAACTATTAGGAATCTAATGTCAAGCTACTTCTTGATCAATACCACTTTGGCTTGGTCAAGCTTTGTCTATTGATCACTGAAAATGACATCCCAAATTGATCCCTATGCTTAACAAATTGATGTATTCTATTAATTTCCTTAGCGAAAATGGTTTGCTACAAAATTGATCATTTTAGGGTTTGTGGGTCGGTAAGGAGTAAGGTTAGTAGTACCATTTGGAAGCAAAGTAGAGGCATCAGTCGTTGGGTTGACAAATTGCAATGCAAAGTTTGCTTTTGCAACTCTCTTTGGAGCTTATTCTTGTCCAAACCTAACTAACCTATTGTAGGGAGGGCGAGAGCTCCTGAAATCCAAGCACCGAGGCCACTACTAGAACCAGTCCTCCTATAAGTTGAAGCCAAAAAAGGCTCTTTCTTTGTTGAATGAAGTTCCGGCTGACAGCGCCTACCATGCGCCCTCATGGATAGGAAACAGACCCATTCCCCTCAGAAACCCATATTCTTATTTGCACATGAGGCAATACAAGATACAAAATTTATTAAAATAATTGTTACAATACATTAAAAGGATACATTATTTTATTTTTAATTAAAGTGAAGCAAAAGATAAAGTCAATTGAGACAGTGAAAAAGGGAAGGCATAAGGAGTGTGAGATCATTATTTGATAAGAGTGATAATAGGGTAGGTGCAACATACCAGAGCAAAAACAAGAGCCCATTGAAGTAGAGAGAAGGGACCTCACTGCTCTAGAAGTGGATCTGCAAACTTAAGAGTGTGGGGGTGATGGCAGGGATTTGAGTTTTCATGTGAGGAAGGAGAAGAGTGGCAGGGGGAAGCAGACACGAGCTTTCTTTTTATTTTGTTTATCTTTTGATTGTTGTAATTCATTATTTCTGTTTCCTTTTTAAGTTCCCTCTCACTCCACCATGTACCTTCACAAAGACAGCTCACAATAGACTTCTCCTCTTCCGTACCGTATGCGTCACCGTAGTGCGTCGATTTGGTGCGTTACAATAACATTTCTCCTATATAAATTCAAAGTTTGGTTGTGACTTAGCCTATAAGTACATCGTGTATTAATAAACATCATTAGTGGCTGAACTATTCGTACAAGAAATGGCTGAAAAGTCCAAATACATTCACTGTTTGATAACTGTTGATTGATTTATACATGATCGATGCATTCCTTCTACATCCATTCAATCTGTTTATATCACAAACAAGATTTCTAAGGGATAGTGTGAGAAATAAAGAACAATGATGTTATTGCTAATTTGCAATGGCTTACTTAAAATCTTTTCATTGGTTGAGTTAATTGCAACATTTGAAGGCAAGAGTTTTTGTCCCTTCTTCAGGTAGTGTTCAGAACCAAGTGATATAATACATAAATTCACCAGATTGGATTATATATACACTCATTTGGCAAGCATGCACACTTTTACGCATTGAACTCTGCTTTTGTGTAAAGCAAGTTACCAAGGAGCAATTATTATTTGGAAGTGAGTGATGAGAATGCCACCATGGTAGCTGGCACAGTTGCCTTGCTAGGTAGGCCATCCTGCATGACTTCACTCTGCCTGTTGGTCAAAGGGTCTGACTAGAGCTAGGTATACGGATTGTGATATGCAAACCAATTCCTTTAACCCACGACCCACACAAAAATGGATCAAATATTTTTTAGCCCATCAATCAATGGATCATTTTGACCTACACCGCTTAAACCATGGGTTAAACGGACTAGGCTTGCAGTTTAAAGTACCCATCTACAAGCACGCATTTTTTGTTTTAAAATAGAAATATTTAAAAGTTTAACTATTACATCTAGCCCAAACTATGAAACCAATTTACTTGTATAAAAAATTTAGAAGCCCAACTCAACACACCCATCAAAAGACCACAAACTAAAAAAAAAAAAAAAAGGGAACAAGTCTGGCAAAAAAAAATGAAACGAGATGGTTAAGTGGAAAAGCAAACAACTTATCCCACCATGAAGGGAGCAAACGATTTTACATATAAAAACTTTTTTTATTGGAAATATGAAAAAAGACAACGAAAATTAAATTAGGACACAGAAATTGAACCACTCAAGATCATAGTTTTTAGAATCGGATTGAACTGGCCAGTTCAGCTCGAAAATTGGTGAACTGGTGGCGAGTCCTTTTCAGTTCTTTCATTAGATCGGGCAGGTCAAAGTTGGATTGGGCATGCAACCTGCTATGCAAGAACCGGCCATGCCTACCTAAGATGAAATTTTAATAAAAATTCCATCCATTTATATCAAACCCAATCCGCCTAAGCTAGGAAGCACATGAGAGGCAAGGCAACCACTAGACCATTGGCTTCCTTGTGCTATTTTATCTCATTTAATTGTATTAAATTATATTTTTATATATTAATTTAATTAAATCAGATTCAACCGCTTTAACTAGTGATTTATTAATTGAACTAGTGACCTGATACCCCAGTATCTTAACCAAGTTGATTATTGGTCCGATTGTAACAACTATGCTTAAGATAGCCATTTGATACTCTACTTTTATGTGAAACAAAAAATTCTGGATCATTTATATGATCATCGCTTGGTGGCTCGACTCGAAGAAAGGTCGAATGAAAAGCGAGAAAAACCATAAGGTTGATGTGTTTCCTTGAAATATTCGCGGACAAGTCAAATTCATAATCGCAAGGTGCACATTTTTTTGCAGCTATATTTGTTTGATTAAAATTCATGCTATTCATCTTTTTCCCATTTATATTTCATATTTGATTTTTTTTTATGTGTTTGATGCAAAGTAAAAATAGGGTCAAAACTTTTATTGACAACCTCCATATATAAATAAACTTATCCATCAAAATTTCTACTCCTGTATCAAACACACCTTAAAATGAAAATTTTCTAATTTGAGAAAAAACCTCAAATTGAGTACAAGTTGGGACTCCAAAGAAAATATATACCTTTAATTTTTATAGTATTTGGTTTGAAGGTGAAAGTGGAGATAAAATTTTTATAAATGAATTTTATATATGATTTTATATTTAGAGTCTATTTATAAAAATTTTACCCCCTACTTTATTCTCGAACTAAGGACACTCTTAGCTGAAATTAATCAAGCTGCACCATTTTCCAAATCCATTTCCATCTTAATCTTTTCTTTCCTAGTCACAAAGTCAAGCTTATGAAGCACCATCAACACGGCGACAGAACAAAAGAACGCCATCACTGGTCCAAAGATCTAAAGGAGAAGGGGTAGCCCTGCATTGAAAACCCTGTTTCCCACAATGTTCAAAACTGTGGCCTTTCCCATGAGCACAATCAAGTACTCTGGGGTCACCAAGCACGTGACATCTTGTGGTGTGCAAATGAGGATGCTTAATTGGTTGAGAAACCTAATTGAAAGAGAGTGAAAGAGGAATGAGAACAAGAATATGGTAAAGAGGGTTGCATATTTTAGTGCCACCGCTAATTCTGCTTGTGCTCCGTAAACTGAGTCGACGAGTGGCTTCTTCACACTGTAAGTGCTGCTTATCACTGCTCCAAGGCCACAGCAGAGAAGGATGGATGTGCTGTCCATAAGGGTTGATTCCGTTATCAGGTTCCGAATACTTTGGACCGCTACAATGTTCTTCTTGTCAATATCCTGCATGCAGTAGTATTATATATTGCATTCATTTAACATCACAATTAAGCATTTCTGCATCATTGTATCCTATATATATATATATATAGAGTGGAGTTTAAGGTACACCTTCATCATTGTTGTAACCCGATAACATCGGCCATGGGCATCTATTCCGAAGATGGTTAAGGAAGCCTGTGTCCGGACCTTATGCCATAACCAAACATGGTAAGCAAGGTTAATGAGTAACCCCAATGGTACCAGCAGCACATCCAGATAACATGTTCTCCATTCCATATGTGTATATACATATATATATAGCTGGATGAACTTTTTTTGCCCTCTACTTCACTGTGGAGAAGTTTGTGCCTCTCTTTGTGACATTCAAAGCTTTACATATATATATATAAAAGCACTGGGTCTACAGTTGTAAGTGAATACTAAGGGCTAAATACGGAGTAATTTTTTTTTTCTTGCTTTGTGTTTTGACTTATGAAATATTGTTCAAAGCTTCCAACTGAAGTCGAAGTCCAATGAGAGCAATTGTTTTCGTGTTATCGTGTTACTAGCGAATTTCAATTAGGGGAGCAATATTCCATATTCCATTCCGGTTAAAGTTTTAAACTAACTATCTTCTAATTCCATATTATCTAATCTATGCCTATGCATTCCTAACTCTTATATTCTTTAGTATCTTTGTTCCCCCTCCTCTCTCTTTCTCTCTCTCCATGTTCGTGTATGTCAGAGTCATGAATTTCAATTAGGCAAAGGGTGAATGTGGATCCTAACATTATTCTCCAGTAATTTCAAAATGCTGGCAAGCGTTGAAAACAATTATGGATATATAAGATCCTCCTTTTGATGCCGACATCATGACTTAACCCTTTAAGAATATGCTTCCTTCCAACATCAAATCTAGCTCATTTTTTCTACTATTGAACAAGGGTAAACTGGACCTCATTTTAGGAAAAATTAAATAATCTTAAGTTAAGCACAAGATTTAGGATTTAATTAGCTGATATAAAGATATACATCACAACAGGTTCTAGAGGGAAAACAAAATATAGGTCAAGTACAATGAACCCACTATCCAAAGCGTAAGAGTAATCAATTCATAGCTGTACACCTCACTGAATATCCCCGACATTCATCCACACCACAACAATTAGAATTTTTCATTGCTTTGCGTTAGCACTTGGATCACTCTTCACTGCTGCTTTTCAACTAGCATAATTAAATGTTAGTATCAATCGATATTTAGTACTAATTAGTTCATCAATCAAATAAATAAATTATAGTTACATATTAAAAAATTGAATATGATCACCTTGAAATAAAAAAAAGAAGCAAAACTAGATATTATTATCGGAAGTTCTTGTTAGTTGTTACATGGTATGATAGTGTATATAGATTACTTTTTCAGTCATGCATAAGATTCAATTGAAAATCACTAAATTGTGAAGATAAGGAATTTTCCACCATAGTAAAGCATCTGTCATACTTAGTAACATCATCCTTCCTTTGCAAATGTGTCACACATACCCCTATATAATAACGCTGACGCATCAATATATATGCATCATGGATTCACTTTATTTAGTGCATGGATGGAACTTGATTCCGTCGGGTTTTTTTTTTTTTTTTTCAAGATTAGGTAGGTTGATTGCCATGGGGTTTAAGACATAGGCCTTAGCCTTTTCGAATAATAACAAAATTTTATATGTGATTGTCTATGAATAGAGTTCAACCCACGTTCATATGGGAAGTGGAGTTGAGGCATCATGCCCTGATCCATTTTAGAGAGGAATTTACACATAGATTATGAAGTGTAAACACTTACACGAACACGGGATACTGACACACGGACACGAGACATGGAGACACACTAAACTCAAAAGTTACAGGACACGGATACAATATATATATATATATATTGTTGTATTTTTTTTGTCTGAATTTTTTTGTCATATTTATATAATTTTTTTATCTAATTAATTCTTTTTTATTTTTTTGTGATCAACTGAAAAATTTTCAAAATAAAATGACCTATATAGCACAAGTCTAACTAAATAATTAGGATTGATTTTGGGCTCATGTTGGTATTAAAAATTTGAAAGAAAAAATAAAGAAATCAACTTAGGCCTGTGTCCACATTGAATTAGAGCAGTATCCATCCATATTTGAGTTTAAAAATATTATTTTTTTTAATTGGACACTTATGGATTGCATGTCCAACATGTGTTATGTGGGTGTTGATACCCGACACACGAACACACCACCAAGTTAATATGTCCATGCTTCTTAGCATATAGAACAAAGGGCTTATTATGTCCCCACTAATTAAAATTTGAACATATATATATATATTATCATTATTATTTTATTAAGTTTGATAATTATTAAGAGAAAAATTATTTATAATTTTTTATTATGTCTATATATTATATTTTCCTCCACTACCTTAATTTGTCATGGCTCCATTTGCATTTCGTCGGGTCAATTTGTATGCCTAATTTTTTTAAATCTAGATAAGAAAAAAAAAAGAGAAAAAAAACGAATCCGAATGTTTGCGTGTAAGTGAACGTAACAAAAAGATTATTAAAAAGAATACTTGTATATAGAATACCCAGTCCCATTTATATTCTATATCTAAATTCTCTGCTTTCTTTGTTCAATTCCACTTACCCCAGTTAGCCCTATTATTCAGTGCATAGTGACTTTTGCAAAGTGTAATCTTAATATTATTATGCAAAGTGACTTTTGGCGACCTCTTTTGTCTAACATATGTAGGTACGTCTATATATATCTAGAATAGTAGCTAGGTTATTGGATAAAAGATGGTGCTCGTATAATCTAACATTTTATTCATCAAAGAAATGAAAAGAGACGGAAAAAAAAGGGTTAATGGTAATCATAATCAAAGCCATATATTACAAAAGACATGAATTATTTCGGTAAAGCGCTTCTACACTTATATATGCCTTGTACAAGTAGCTTACTTTCACAACTTTTATATTGTAAAAGATAAACCAGATGACGCGCATACTCAATATTTATCCTATGTATGTATTTCATGTCGTTCTTAGTCTTATTTAGCTGGCTAGCTGACTACATATATCAAACATAGTCACTTTTGTCATTCACCATCTTTCCTTTCCCACTCCCACAGACAAAGTCAAGCGTATAAAACACTGGTAACATAGCAATAGAACACATGAAAACAAGGATTGGACCAAATATCCAAAGCAAAAGAGGAAGTGCCAAGTAGAAAATCCTGTTCCCCACAGTGTTCAAAATCGTTCCCTTTTCCAAGATCTCAGTCAAGTATTCTGGGGTCACCATGGACATGGCATCTTGTGGTGTGCAAATTAAGATGGCCAATTGGTTGAGGAACCTGATTGAGAGGCTGTGGCAGAAAAATGAGAACAAGAATATCATGAGGAGTGTCACATATTTGAGTGCTACCATGAACTCGCCGTGTGCTCCATAGATAACATCATCAAGAGGCTTTTTCACACTGTAAGTGCTGCTTATGACTGCTGCCAAGCCAGCTGAGAGGAGTATGGAAGTTGTGGCCATAAGAGTTGATCCCATGATAAGATTACGGAGACTTTGTGCTACTAGGATGTTCTTCTTTTCAATGTCCTGCCATGGACACATAATGTTTTGTGAATTAAGACTTTACATTGTTTATATGGAAGGAAAATTGAGTCACTTCAACTATGTATATTACAAATACTAGATATCAAAAATGGTTCCTCGGAAATATATTGAGAACAAATTGGTCCTTTAGAATTTAAAAATTTTATATTCTTTCTTGCATTTCAACAAAATAAATAAATTGGTTTGTCTTTATATATCCATGTAATTTACAAATGTACCTTTTATTAGTACACTAAAGATGCTTATATTCCCAATTTAAATATTTATTCTTGGATCTTATCCAATGCACTAGCTTATATGGTTAAGAATTAAATGATATAGACTCCTTAAAAGTGGGCAAGAGAAAATTAAAGTTATAGGATTATTGTGGCGTGTGAAACATGAATGCCATTTCTTTTCCTTGTAAAGACTTCAACCAGGACAAAAAACGAAAGTGGAGTCATTAACCCACTTTTTTTTTTATTTTTTTGTTATATAGTGACCTGCCTTTAAATGAAAGTGCCCTTCATTTTCGTGGTTAAAGATTCCTAAACAAGGGCAGCCAATTGTACATGTAGATTCTCTCAGTATTCAAGATTCTATAAACTCATAAACATTTATATCACAGCAAAGAGATGGCCCGGAAAGCAATATCTTTGAACCTTATGAAGCTTAATCTGTTATTATTGATAATTAGACCTCAAGCTTTCCTCTGGCTCATGATACGCGAAAGTAAGTTTAAGTATGTGTAAATTATTACTAGTAAACACCGTGCTCTTATCAGGAAAACGAGATAACATCAAATTTGGTGGCCGAAGCATCTAATCAGAGGTCGATAACAAATGAAACCCATATGGTCGATTATCATATGATACTACTATTCATTAAAAATTCAGTCACCACCACTAGCCTTGTCAATTAGACTCCACGAAGAGTTATCAAAGTTATGATTTTAAAAAATCAATCTCTAGCTCCAGCGCCTATATCAGAATCTAATTAGCTACTCTCCATCAAGGAGGTAACAACTTCTTCTGGTGGAAAATACTCAAAAGTATGCATATTGATATATAATATGACAAATTAGATTTGGTATGGAATATAATGGAAACGCCGGTTATATCTAAGTTTAGAATTGTATGCGTTCCTTCAATTAGAGTAAAAAGGATGAAGTCATGAAGATCAAATTACAGTATAATATATATTTGTTGTTATATAAGGTGTTCATGAGCAAGATCATATACATACCTTCAACATGGCAGGGACCCAGAAGCGTCGAGCATGAGCATTGATTCCTAGTGTGGTGGAAAAAGGCTCTGTGCGAGTCTTATACCACAACCAAAGATGATAACTAAGGGTTATCAGAAATCCTAGCGGCACTAATATCATATCAAGATAATATTTTCTCCATTCCATATTATATGTATATATATATTTCTCCTTCCTAGCTCCTCTCTCCCTTCTCTTCCTATATATAAGTTTAAAGGTGTTTGGTTGTGTGAGAGTGTGCTTCAGCACTGCTTCAACGTTGCTGTGATCCTTGGAGATTCTTTGTCCCACCAGAGAAGTTCTGTATATATAATGGAAAATCAAGTTAGTGGAACGTTGAAAAGGCAAAAGATACCGGCAATATATTGGGCTTTGTCTCGGGCCAGTGGCTCTTGGGTTATATTATTTGTATAAGTGGACTGTCAATCCTCATTTTTTTTATTTTTAGTATATATTTTAACTGTTTTTGGCACAATAAAGATTTTGGTACCATGATAAAAGAAAAAAAAAAGGGTACGGATGTGCCACATGTACCGAAGGGAAAATACATATTTTAGAAGTTTAATTCAATCAGATCTTTTTATTTAAATGACCTTTTAAATAGTAAGTGTAAAAGTAATTAACTAACTAATGAGGTGTTGGTCCAAATGGAAGGGGCCCAAATCCCTTAAGCATAAGGCCTTGGATTCGATCCTGGGATTCATGTGTATGGAATGGAGTGAAATTTTAAGTAGCTCAATTATTTAGATATGTTTGAGTTGAGTGGAGTGAAATGAAGATAGATGGAGCTCATTTCACCTAAGTCCATTATGTCCTTATATTTCTATTCCCCCAAATTGGGTCGAATTGGATGGAATAAGTTATTTTTTAAAAATAAAATTACTAATTATTCCTATGACTAGTATTATATATGTTTTAACTTAAGGCTATTATAAAAACATAGAGTTTATAATCTTCAATCCACCCCATTGACATATCCAAATAATAAAGCCAGAGGTGGAGGGAGGGGGGACTAGGGGGCCACAATCCCCCCCCCCCAACCCCCAACCCCCAAAAAAATTTATTTTTTGCATATTTGTATAATTAGATGTATATTTTATATTATGATCCCCTAAAAAATTTTATCATCCTTATATATAATATGCATAATAAATAGTAAAATTCTCTTGATATAGTGGCACATATGATATAAAAGTATGAAACATATAAATATTTCTAGTATATATTTTTCAGATTTTTCTCTTATTAGTTAATTTTATCCACTTAATGGAGTTTCTATTTACCAGTTAGTTATTTATGATCGATATTCTATTTTGATGTTAAATAACATATTAATACGTATATTTTTTTTATGTTGAACCTAAGAGATATTTAAAAAAAAATGTTGACTTTTATTAAGAGAAATGAGAGATAATAAATGATGAAATAAACCCTAATTTACCAATAATTTGTATGAAAACCAAGGAAGAGAAAACTGGATCAAGCATTGAACCGGTCAAGGTACTAGTTCAAAGGTTTAGAGGTTCGACCGGTTCAACCGGAATATAATAAAATATATATTTAAATATAGATATATGACTAATTAGAATATAAAAAATATATTAAATCATTAACATTAACATAGTCAGCACAAATATATATATATATATATATTCATAGGTTTATAAAAATAAATATAATCCATATAAAATTTCTCCAATCTTAACCTCACAACACAGTCATAAAAGCATTTAAAAACAATATTTATTGGTGAGCAGCCTGCGAATAACACAGAGAGAAGAAAGATAATCCAACAATCTTTATTAGTGTTATTTTTTTATTCCATTTTCTTTATTTTTGCTCTGTGACTGTCACAAAATATCAATATTTAAGCTTTGAAATAAAAAAAAAAATTCAAAGGCTTCGAACCGGTTCGACCGGTCCGGTTTGCCGATTTTCCCGGTTTTGACCGGTTCTTGACCGATTTTGACTTCCTTCGATTTTGGGGAGTTAACCAGACCGGTCAGGTGACCGATTCCCGGTCGAATTGGTCGATCCGGTCCAGTTTTCTCTTCCACAATGAAAACATTATATAATGACTCATTTTATACTTTCTATCTAATAATTTATTTTATTTTATTTTACATTAACTAATTTGACCCCCTACTCCGAAATGTCTGGTTCTGCCACTGAATAGAGCGAAGTAATTATTCCATTTCATTCCACTCTACTTTACTTCACCCATTTTCATTTTATTTCACTGTATTCCACCATATTCTACCAATCCAAACATACTCTTAGAGTCTACTTACCAAAAATTGGGATTTGACCACCATAAGTTAAAATAAATTAAAATAAAGGACAATTTTTTTTTTCTTTTTATAATAGAAGCATTTGGCTTCTCCTGGTTACTCCCATCGTTGTTAGACTTGTAGGGAAGAGCATCTCCGAATAACTTCTCTAGCTATTTCCGCTGGTCCACCCCTCTTGCACAATTTTAATTTGTTGTCATTTCTTACTACAAGTAATGTTATTTAGATTTATAATATGCAGGATGTTGTGCTATTTTATTTATTACTGAATAGAGACTTGAAATATACACTCTATTCAATAATAAATAAAAGTGTGTCAATACAGTGTCTCATAAATTATAAATACAAATAGCATTGCTACTCAATTAATTATCAACGAATCAATACATCGTGTTTTATGTTGTGTGCTATAGCTCATCATCTTTTGAGCCGTTCCAACAAATAATTTTCTTTCAGTATTTTTTTTTTCTCCCAATCAAGTAGAATAAGTAACATCAACGGCACTTACTGATAGTTATGGTGTCCAACTCCAATATGTCAAACAAAATCAACTTGAAGGTAGAGTTAATAGCTTATTATAGAACAAAACGAAAAATGACAGCACATAAAGGTGTTAAAATAAAAGAAATAAATAGACAAACATTAAGGAACAAAATAAACACATTAATTATTTATTTAATTAAAAATGCCTAACAATGGAAAATTATGCATGATCGAATTCTTGCACTCACAAATATTTCTATTATATATATATATATAGATGATTTAACTTTAATATAGAATTGATACAAATTCTTTTTATACAGTCATCTAATCTTAACTCTCATTATAACTTTTTAAAATTCATATAAATAATAATATATATTTTTTAATATATAAAATATTTATTTAATCATATTTAATTCAATCATTGACTCATTGGTTAAACTAGTGATTCATTGATCCAGTACCTTAACCAATCTGAGCACCAAATCAAGTTGGACCACTACTATGACTTTTATATGATGTAAGTAGGACCTTGGAATATCTTTGAGAAATTGTACAAATATGAACCCCCAATCAGATGAATCGTGAAATATATCTTTTAAAAAAACTAATGTTTAAAAGGCAATAATTGCTGATTTCTTTCCAACCATATTATATGGACTACTCTGTTGGCATCTTACGGAAAATGGGAAAATGGTATCTAGAGACTAGAGAGGGATCAAAACCGAAACGTCCCACCGAATTGCATTTCTATATTCATTGTACATGGATAATCGTATCGACTCACAATTCATCTATCATCAGATTTTATTTGAATGAAGTTCACATCTCATCCAATAATGGATAAAATCTGAGTAGACATAGTATTTCACATACAATTAGTACAAATAATATTTTTCTTTTGAAATTAAACCAGCTATCATGTCACTTGCATCTAATCGGCCATGTGCCTAATGTTTTCAAATGCTTGAGGTTCTGGCATTCTGTACAATTTTGTTTGAATAAATGTCCAAACTTCTTATTCACACTCTAAAAATTTAAAAGTTTCTAATTCTATGGACCTTTGCAAAGGAACTAATTTGTCTATTTCATATTGAATTGTCAGAGACCAATATAACACTTTCAAATCCTAAATGACTAATTTGATCCTAATATATTTTTTATGAACTAAAATGAGTATTTAGTCAATTTCTTATATCTTAGTATGTAGTAACCTATAATTAGAAATAAGAAGTAAAAGTAAAAAGGAAAAATCTATTCAATTTTCGTAGCTTGTTTATAGTCTTGTAATCTTAAAAAACTAGTATAAACTTATTCTAATTAATAACAATAAAAGTAGAAACTATTATTTTTACCATATATATCCATTATAATTATTTTGAACTTTAAGAGCAATCTTATAATATACTCCCTCTATTTCTCACTTTTGACATTTGCACAAGAATTAAAATAATGATTAGATCTTATTAATTTTCTAAAATAATAAAATAAAAGACAACAATACCTTTCATTTTTTCTCTTCCTTCATTAAATCACCACATCCAATCATTCTCTCTTCTAAATGAAAAGAGAGGTGAAATTGGCATAAAGTAATTAATGATTAATTAAAAATTGAAAATGACAATTAATTTGAAACAATTTTTTCCCCAAAAATGACATAAAAAGAAATGGGGGAGTATTTGTTAAACACTACTATAGTGGTTTTTTCTTACCATGAGCAAATTTTATATTATTTTATCAAATAATAATATTATAATTTTTTTAAGAGCAAATTTTTTAAGAGCCTAAAATGCTAAGCAGGTCTAAAAGAATCAAAACAATATTACCCAAAATAATATGGTGTTGATAGGTTGGGCGGGTCTAAACTGTTTTTTTATTATTATTATTATCAAAATCCAACTCCTTCATTTAAATTGAGTTATGTTGGATGGGTTGTACAATTTTTTTTCTTTTAACTCAATCCAACCCGATCCAATCTGACTTACTTATAATATGTAGGTTTGGTTAGGTCAAATCCATGGATCCGCTCGTGATACACATTTAAAAAATATATTCTTATTAAAACTTATTAAAAGATACGATCAAATATAACAAATTTAAGCATATATAGAATTATTCCAAAAAAGACAACTGTGAGCCTCAACCTATGAAAAATTAAGAATACATAAGTCATAAAGCTTTAAAAGAACCATACACACCGCATAAAAATATTAATATGATTTTTTTTCAAAAATAAATTTTTATGCCCAATAAAAATAATTTTTGAACCTAATAGAAACAGTCTTTGTACCGCATATATATGTTTTTGCACAATTTGAGATCATTTTTTAAAAATAAAAAACAAATAGGTGGGCTGGGAACCCAACCCACAAATCATATATTTTTCAATTTAATTCACTCCGTCAACCTTATGCAACTCGTGCTTCATAGATTGGGTTGTATTGAAATATATGGGTGACCAACTAAATAGATACTCTAGAAAAGTAACAAATGACAACTATGCATCTTTAATAAATAGATTTTGATGTTATACATCCATGATTTTAGTATCAGGCTTAGGCCTTTGTTTTTTAGTATCAATGAAGCTTCTTTCTATAATAATAAAAATAACCTAAATAGATGCCCCTAGAAAAGGGATTGAATTTGGAATCAATTTAATTTATTTAATCTTTCAGTACATTTTTTGGAAAACAAAGATATTAGACATTTGTACCCGTCTACACCAACGAAATAGCCATTTGTGCCCACCTATTACTTTAAACAGCAAGATTTTCTTTTCTTTTCGTTTTTTTTTAAGAAAGCGACCAATTTTCCATTTGTTTGTCATGAACAGCTAGTCATTTTTAACTAAAAGAAATGTGAAAATTCATTTGAGTTCAATTTTATTGAATTATATATATATATATATATATATATGAAATTTATTTTCGTTGAAAATTATAGCAACACTTCGAAAAAGTTGTAAGAATTTCTGCCAGCAAGGTCCTAGTTCAAGTAACAGAAAAGTTTAAGTCCCTATATATATATATAAAATATGCGTGTATAAAAATACAATAGGAATATCTCTTTTTTTTCCCGATAGATTATATTAAACAATCCACAAAAAGAACATGACCGAGGAGGAACGAAAACAATAACCACCACACAATAGCCAAGCAAATCAAATACGAAGCATTAACTATTTGAAATAGAAACTCTTATTCCAGACTGTTGCATTTGAATAACATAATCAGGGGCAGCGTTAGACCTGATTTATAGAGGCAGAACTAAAATATAATATATGTAAGGAATAATAATATATTTTCTATTTTTTATTAACCTACAAATTTAAAAGAAAGTCAAAATATATAAAATGAGTAAAGCATAAGTTGGGCTCGATAAAAATTGTGTCAAACAAATTGATGTTCTTAGAAAATATTCCCTTCGTATCACAATAACTGTTAGTTTTTTATATTTTAATGTTTTAGAATATATATCTGTCAATTTAAGCTATTTAGGTAATATTAATTTTTGTTCTTCCATTTATACTCTTAGTATAAATGTGTTAGTTGACTATTCAACACATTTATTAAAATGAATAATAATAACTATAGAAGGATAATTTTATCAACTTATATAATTTTCCACATTTACCTATATATATTTTTTTGTTTTCCTTAATATGTGTATTGTTTGGCTTTTCACAATTATTGCGAAACATAGCTGGTATTACAATTTTTGATCCCTTACAATTAAAAATGCAAGATAAATTTCTCTCACTTCAGGATTTTAATGTACCTATTGTCCTATTTGTGTTTTTATAAGAGATCAATTTGAACTATTTCATGAATTATTGAAGATCAATTTATACTATAAATTCTTCAAAAATACTAAGGAATGACTACCTTGTCTTATATTTTTAATTGTGAATAATCACAATTGTTTTTCAAGGACCAATTTGTCAATAATTAAATTTGAAGTTTATTCTAAAATAATGTACATATACCACGATCAAAATTCAAGAAACACATATATACAAAATATATTGTCTATTATAATATTTAAATATAAGTAAGGGGTTTACAAGAAATAACCTAAAATATTTTAATTGTATTCTCTAATTTAGAAATCAACAATTAGAAAATAAAAAATACAGACAGAAAAATGAAATAATGATGGGTGATAAAATTGGGCCATTAAAATATTAGACTTATCTAATTTCTCATATATTTAATTTACTATAATATAAGGATAAAAGTACTTTTAGAGGGGGCAAATATATACATATATAAAGTATTTTAAAAAAAATAAAAAATTGAGGGGTGGCCATGCCCCCTACCCAAAACTGCATTACCCTCCGGCCCTCAACATATAAGTATTCTCCTGAACATATAAGTATTCTTGATTTGCTCCATCAAATTTGAAAACTACTCCCATGACACCTTAGCCTTCAAACACTTTTTAATTTACGGACATGATGAAGCACCCATTTAGTATTATAGTCAACGGGACTTGAACCAACCATTCACATTATATTACACTATATAATGTACTCATTGTATGTTAGCCAAATGGAAGAAAAATGATAAGGGCGTGGATGCTGCCGAGAATAAACAAGTAGTTGATGAATAAGTAATAAGCAATTTAATCATCCTTTTATAAAAATAAATGTACAAATTCAAATTCCGAGAAACATACTTATATTATTGAAAAATAAGAGTAACTTTAAATGTTTTATTTTCGAAATTATGAGAGTCAATATCTTCTGAAATTCATTCAATGACAAAAATAACAGTAACCTTACAAACATTTACTAGAGGGAATAATCAAAAGTTTAATACATAATCAATAACTTACATATAAATATCTTGGGGATTGGGATTTTAAAGAATAAATAAATTTAATTTTGATGTGCTGCTAATGTAAAAAATTTTATATGTAACAAGTTACATTTAAATTGATTGATAACTGAGATTTTAAAGGGTTAAAATAAATTTCATTTTATTATTATAAAAATATAATTATTATTCAATCATATATTATTAAAAGATTTTTACAATTTCATCCATCATATCCTGTGTAATCTCAAAAACTTGATCATTGCATAATTTGTATATGTATATATATATATATATACACACACACACAAAAGAATTTCAGATTGGGTAAGTGCATGTATTCAACCAGGACTAGAAAAATCCCCTAACATCTTTGAGTATTTTCGGGAAAGATTACTCTACCAATAGAGTTTTTCATGTCGATTAACAGATATGACGTTCCCATTCAATGTCCTTGTTAAATCTAAATAACTCAAAGCCAACAATTCCCTTATTACAATATATGACTAGACGAGGCGTCACGAGAGATACAGAGCTCATTATCTGCACATTAGTTTCTTTTTTTCATTACCATTTGGTAAATATATAAGCATAAGTTAAATATACGTATTTAAACCATTAAAGTTAGCTTAGTGAGGCTTCTATCTTGTTTGCTGAGCTCAAGGCCCTTCATAGGGGTTTGAAGTTAGCTTGGAATCGTAGTATGTGTCGTTTGGTTTGTCATATTGATTCCCTTAGTACTGTGGAGTTGCTATCTAAAGATGTGAGCATGAGGCATAGGTATGCTGAGTTGTTGATGGAGATTCGAAGTCCTCTTCATAGGGACTGGACCATCCAACTTACTCATACTCTTCGGAAGGGCAATGCACAAGGGCGGAGCTAAACCGTATTTTCAGAAGGTGCCAATAGTTAACCATTAATTTTATATGAAAGAATATATATCTTGTAATTTTTATTCCTATTTAAAAATTTAAATAAAATCATAACATGTAAAAGAAAAAACAACCAACACTAAAAAAATATACACACATATGAATACTATCTATTATAATATTCCAACATCTAATTAAACAAAAATTTAATAAGAATAATCTAAATAAATAAAATTATTTAGAGGGAGCCAAATGAAAAAATTTATAAATTGATAAATAAAATATGTTCGCTCCAAAAGGAGAGTGACACTAGCAAGTATACTAAGTCGTCAAGTAATAGAGTAAAAGAACGAGTTATCATACCCACAGGGATAATTAAAGTACCGATTTTAGTTAATTAGTTAACAAGTTGAACAATTAAAAAGAAATGATATCAAAGGAATTTGAAAGCTAAAGTGCTAAAGCAATGTAAAAGCGATTTAAGAATTGATGGAATTAAATGTTAGGGTGATTTACTTCAACTATGTGTGATCAATATGCAACATGAATATCAATATGCCTTGTCCAAATTTCATTAAGTGATGGCAAGATCTCTATATTCATTAAAAGTCTTTATCAAGATCATCTAATGCTATTCAATTAGAGTTGAACACCTAATCTCTTAGTATGTTTAATTCTAACTAAGTGATTTAATTATCAAGTCCTTAAATACCACATGAATCATGTTTGCCTATCTCTAGGTGTCATTCAATTCATAGCATTGCATTCATAGGCATGGCTCTTAATCATTCTCTCAAATTTGTAAAAATCCCTATAATCCTAAATTGGTGATTAAGCAATTCAAGATAAATAAACTCAAATACAATGCTCAATATCAAATAAGAACAAGACACATATTCATTCATATTAGCATAATGTCAAATGCATAGCATCCATAAATCACCCTTAGCAAATAATTACAAATCATAATGAAAGAAATAAAAACAAGATAACTGAAAGAAGGATTAGAAGAAGCCATGAACAAAGAACAATACACAAAAAGTTGAAGAACTAAACCAAGAGAGGTCACTCTCTCAAGCTCTTGAAACTTCAATCCCTTTATGCTCTAAGCTCTCCAACTCTAGCCTCCTCCCTTTCCAAATTTGGTGTTCTGATGCCTTCCCCTCACATTACCTAGGTTTTTGTGCCAATCATGGGCTGCTAGAGTCAGTGCAGAGATCTAGTCCACATATCAGATCCATGCACCCACGTTATAGCGTGGCTATGGCTACGCTGGAGCATAGCTTAAGTGAAAATATGAGAAATCTGATAGCAAGCCACGCTACAGCGTGGTTTCAGTTTCAGGACCCATGCTCTATCATGGATTTCTATGCTTTAGCATGAAATTCTGACATCCCTTCAGCTCCAATTCTTGCTCCTTTGCACTTCTAGTTCAAATGTTTCCCTCATTCTTCTTCCAAAAAGCTACAAACCAATGGAAAACATAACTAGAATGCAAGGTTAATGTGAGTGCAATCATGCAAGAGTTATATAATGCAAAAGAGGCACCATGAAAACCAAAACTAACTACCAACAATTTTTTTTTGGGGGGGGGAGGGGGGCGCGGAATTTCCCCCTTGAACATAAGGAGGCTCCACCCCTAGCAATACATGCGCCTTTCATTTTGTGAGATACTCCTCCTATGCATATTAGATCTTTATTAAGGAGTGATTCTCGAGATAACTTATTTTTATTTTTTGTAGCAAAAAAAAAAGCCATTGAATTGATATCTCGATGATATGATAGTATGCGTTGCTTTTCAGAGATGTATTATGGAGATCATATATACTTTATCTTAGCTTTCCAAATTGTTGACGAGAATCAAGTGGAATATACATGCATGGTCAAAAGGATCTAAAAATAGATGAAGATTAAGTCGATGTCCCTCTCACATCTAAATTATAATAAGCCATGAAAAGGCAATTGGGCATGCTTTATTGCAATACAGAACGAGTCTCGTCGTCCTCAACTTAAAGGTGATGACGAGTTCTGTCGTTTTTCAATTAAAGAGGGAAAAAGAGCACATAACATAATCTGACAGCAATTGGTTTCAACTTGTTTCCGTAACCCAGAGAACTATTATTGTGAGTTAGTGCTCAAAAAGGCAATTTCAAAGTTTTATTTGAAAACTACTCCTAGAATGTACGTGGTTGTCATTTTTAGCTGTTATTGTCTTTGTGCTCATTAATTTGATCATTTTGCAAGGAAGTTGAAAGAGAAAATTACGTGAAGTTATTAATCCATTTATGATTTATACAAAATGATTTCGTGCTCAATAGCAGTATTCATAATTTCAAAACTACTATGCTTGTATTTTTTTGTTTTAAATGCTGAATCACAATACCGATCAATATGTGTACGTAACATAAATGACAATGTCTTTTTCTAAGTTACACTTTTAACGAGAGAGAAAAAAGAGAACTAAGCTCTAGGAAAGCTAACTCCACTAATTAAAGGAATTTGTTTCAAAACAAAAGTCATTATCATGCACACATGCAGAGTAAATATTTGACTAAATAATTTTACATTCCTTTTACGATAAGAATGATGCAAACACTCCCCATAATGCACCTAATATCCACTATAGTTGCATCATAACATGACACCGCACAATGGTTTGTCTTATCATGGGCATTATACCCTCTTTAGAAACCATGCATGGTCCTGGCACTAGGCGAGTCCCTTTTTAATGGTCACATATTCGAGGGACATAAATCATATTCACTCAAATCGTGTCCCTTTTTCCTCTCCATTAATCAATTTTTGCTATGAGGAAAACAAAGATTTAATATGATTTAAAATTTTAAAATAGTTACTAATAAATACGATATATATTATTAATCTTCCATGTAAAATAAATAATTGACAAGGCAGAAAAATATGATGTGATTCATTGATTTGGGTACAAGTGATGATGCCCCTAGATACATTTAAGAAGCCATGTTATGTTTTTTTTTTTTTTTTTTGTCTTTTTGTTGTGGGGGGTGGGGGAAGGGCTGCAAACCAGATCTGCTGGAGGCGTCGAGCCTGGGTGTACTTCATCTAAGAGGCAATAGCTTTACTAACTGCGCTGGCCTCCAAGTGCAGAAGCCATGTTATGTTATGTAGCACTAAAATTGCGGACAGGGCCTCCAAATCTAGCTAATAAGCCAACATACGTAAAAGAACAACAACCACTCGTGTTCAGTAGATGCTGGCCCAAGGATATGAAGGGGACCAAGAAATCAGGGCTTGATGGGCTCAGAAATAATATCCTCCAATAAAAAGATAAATGTGATCTTCAGAGCAAATAAATAAATAAAATTAGATTTATGTTATTTATATTCATAATATATAAGATATTATACTGACTCATATCTTATCTATTTTGGATGTGGTGTGGATTCTACTTAAATGAAGTCTATACTTTATTCAATGGTGGATGAGATATGAGTGACATAATATCCGATACATTGTGAATACAAATCATATTTTTCATAAGTAAACATGATCTTAGAGAATCTAGTGAGACCGACCGAAAAAGAAAAAAAGAGAGAGTCTAGAATAGTCCTATCCTGAGTTTCTTTTCTTTTTGTCTGAATATTCCAGTCTTTTTGTTTTGGCCTGGTCTTCATAGTCATATTTTTTGCCATCAATAGGCCTATCTTGAGTGGAAGCTGGGGCCTAGGTGTGATCCGTGGCCGTTTGCTTATTGTTGTATTTGTTGGCCTGCTTCCCTATATTATCAATTAAATCAGCCTTTCAGACCAATATGTGAATATCTCTTTTCGACCAAAAAAACAGACCAGCATGTGTGCTAGTGGCTATAACTGCTGCAAAAATTCAGATTATGACGGAACAATAGAGCCAATCGCTTCAAGTTGCAAGGCTGCGCGGAGTATGGAAAGTTGAAATTGTTAGAATAAGTTGCTGAACACAAAACGAATTGAAGAGATGCAGATTATTTGTTGGGTCACCCAAATTCTAACACTGTCTGCAAAGTTGTTTCTTGTTGTAAGAAATTGAAATCTATCATTTCTACACAATTTTCACTCACTTTTACAGTTTTACTATTTGAATTAAGTTGAAAATTACAAAAATATATATGCAGCGAACAAGAATTACATAAAATATTACATTGGTTTGTTGTTGAATGTTAATACTGCGTTACCAACAATATGGAATAACAGTCACTCTTTGCATTTATTATATTCGAGTAAGACTTTTAGCAATATCATGGTTTAGACCAAAATTACAGGAAACTAAACCTTTATTTAAACTATGATTTAAGACTTTAAAAAGCTAGGTCGGACATACTTCTTGAGTGGTTGATCCGCATTATTAGGGACTACTTCTAGCTCCGCACTCACAATACTGGCCAAGAACATACCCAGACCCCATTTTCCCGGCAAATTTTGTAAAGTCAATGGTCAATTTGATTTATTTCAAGGCCAGCATGACTCACAAGTGTCACTTCTAGGACGGGAGCATTAACAGCAACTTCAAACACCTTGTTCACACCACTGTCCAAGTACACTACTGTCCCAGTGCATGTTTGCCACATATTTCACATGCATGCCCCTCCCAGTTCACATAGCTAGCTAGAAAAATTAAAAAAAAGGATGGGTTTGGTGGTGCTAAAGGTGAGTTTCTTGCTACTTTTGTTTCTTAGGGTTACCACCGCACGCTTGGATCTTCTGACCCACCACCACAAAGTTTATGATCCTTCTTCAGAGTCTGAAAAGTCAAAACCATGCTGTGATAGCTGCATGCACGTGCACAAGGTCAATGCCCCCTCAATGCCGTTGTGCAGATGTTAAGCTAAATTCATGCCACTCAGCTTGTACAAGATGTTTGTGTTTGTATTCATATCCTGCTCAGTGTCAATGCTTTGACACCAATGACTTCTGCTATCCACCTTGCAAGCGCAGTGATGAAGACGATGAAGATCACTAGGGATAGATGAACAAGATTTTAATAAAATGTTTAATGGACAAATCCCCTTTAGGCTTTAGTCTATCATGTACAAATTGCTTTGTGCAAATTTGGGTCGTAGTCCTGTGTTTGGAAGAAATCAACATTAATTACTGTTTAATTGAACTTTACTTTGACTTGCAAAATTCTTTACATGATTCTGTGATTTATAAATTGAACATGTTTTTCTGCTATTTGAGTGTGGGTATTTTATGTTTACATGCACTGAACTAAAAGTTATATATACGTTTTGTCCCCTGTTAATGACCATAATTTATGTAATTCAACCTTATTAACAAATTTCAAAAGTGCTGGAACAAATCAACAAGCTAAATAATCACATGATCAAAGTGAAATGGTAAAGACCCTCTTCTTCTTTAACTAGTGTGGAGAATTCAGTTCCTACTCTGAAAATATAATAACTGTAAAATCCGTGGCCAGCAACTATTTTCTTAAAAGAACTGTTTGTGAAATGATTAGTCATTATATCCAATAATAGTGTACTATACCTTCAGGAAAAAAAAAAGAAGAAAGAAAGAAGCCAAATGGCGTATTATGCCTATTGAAAACCGTTTCAAAGCAATAAAATCACTCCATCTTTTCCAAATTATTAAAATCTTGCAAACATGTGATCCTTCTAATAATCCACATTTGTTGGAGGTCTGATCAAAGTTCTACATTATTCACATTTCTACACATTAATTGCGTGTGTCACTTTAAAGTTGATGGTATCAGATCACTTGAGAAGGGGGGATTTGAATCAAGTGATCCTTTAAAATTTTCTGCACACTTAACAAACAGTTAAAAAGTTTACCCAAATGTCTACTGTAAATTCAGGAGATATTTGTAAAATAGTATGTGATTTTCTGAATAAGCTTAGATGCAATGCTTATATGTTTGTTTTCTTTTTAAGATATTATAACAATGTTCTAAGGATATATGTGTCTCAGCATTACTAATCAGAAACTTGTTGGAAATAAAATAAATATAAAGAGATAGAGTTAAAGAGAGTGCGCTAAGAATTTTTATACTGGTTCAACTTCAATGTGAAGTGTACTCCAGTCCTGACCAATATTGATGAGAGTTTCACTAATTTTAGGTCCAAATACAAAACAAAGCTTACCACTCTCCCTAGTGTAAGCTAGACCAAATCAAAGAGAATTCCTTTTTCACAAACCAAAGCTTACCACTTAACCCAAGTGTAAGCTAAACCAAATCAAACCAAAAGAGACTCTGCTCTTACAGACTGAAACTGAAATGGATGTAGCCCTTACAAACACGAAAATAAAACAGATGAAACCTAACTCCTTATAAATAGTGTTTCACTCAAATGGCTTTTTCACAAAAGATTTCTCACCAAAATAGCTCAGCCTTTTTCAAAATTAATATGATATTTCACACTCAGCTCTCAAGCAAATAAAGATAGCACTGATATGCTTTTCTAAATGCAGTAGAATTTTTTAGGAGAAAAAGATGGAGTAGTATTCTTCTAATGTAGTTGGCAATGCAAGCTCTTTTTCTCTAGAAACAATGGCAGCTTAATGATTTCTTAAATAGAGTCAGATATAATCGTTGCAAGCCAAAACATGATAGCTGGAATGGTTCCTTTTCTTCTTCAAAAAGTGATATGTAACAATGAGCTCTCCTTTTCTAATATTGCTTGCTGTCTCCAATGCTTCTTTTATGCAGAAAGCTTTCAGTAAAGCAAGTCCCAAGTTGGAGTAAAAATATGACCGTTTATTGAGCTATCTGCACTCCCTATTGTTGCTGTACTTTTACTGTGTGCTGTCATAGAAGAATGGGTTGCTGTCATGTAGCAGGAAAGTGAGCTTGGAAGCAAAGGATGATAAGCATTTCCATTTCTGATGATATGCAGAAAGGTTCTCTCCTTCATTTGCAGAAAAGCTTCAGCAATATGGGCACTATATTGAGAAAAGTTTTTGATCGTTTGAAACAAGTTTTGTATACTACTTTTCTACTTGTCCTTTCTCTGTTTGCTGACATACAGTAAGGGTAGCCTTTTGTCCTTTGACTAGTGTCTACATTTGCTCCCATGTGCTATATCTTGTTGAACACTTCTCCTTTTCTTTTGTACTTTGGGAAACTTTTCTTACTTTATAGGGTCCCACAAACTACCGAGGAGGTCATTTTTACTGATACATTACAACTGGTCTTCAGTTTCTATCAGCCTTCGTGTATAGTGCCTTGGCTTAGGTGTTGTTTATAATATTTTGAATCAAACCACGAATGTCTCCTATGAATTCAGGAGATATTTGTTATTTGATGGATTTCTGAAACACTTAGCAAATATATTAAAACATTCAATAACAAATATTTATCATCATTCAAGGATTCTAAAGCTAACAAAAGTAAAATTAATAGTCTAATTAAGTGTGTGATAGAGAGAACAAGTTATAGAGTGGTATTATTCTGGGTCATGAGAGAATGTAAAGGAGACTTTGAATATGAGAACAAAGTGATATTTTAGTATTATTTTTCTTCTCACAGTAAAAATACTTATTTTCTAAGGTGAACGTAGACATGAAATTTTTTGAATCCCATAAATCCATGCCTCCCCGTGCTCTTTGTTATTTTGTCACCTATATCCATGTCTCTATTTAATTCGTTGGATTAGTATACGCCAGTGATTTTGAGACCTAGCTAATTCCCCTGCTTTTCCTAGCCCCAACACAAATCACGTCTATAACTTTTCTTTTTAGAGATTCACTCTTAAACCCTATACAATTACATACCAACAAAATGATATTGCTACTAAGTTGGTTACCATTTACGGTAGAGTACAACTATTACTTCTTTTCAAGTGGTTAAATCTGCATATATATATAATTAGTGGCTACTTCAAACTCCTGATCAGTCACACACTACTACAGTCCAAAGACATTAATCAAAACCCTTTTCCAAACAGAATCTGAGGATTGACAACGAGACTAGCAATCTTGGAAGCAACCTCACCCATGATATATTGAATGTGTGCCACCTTTCACATGCAGGGCAAAATCCATCAGTGTTTCCGAATACTCTAATACAAAGGACTCACTTCACTTAGCTTAATTCAGTTGCCCCAATTCCCTCTTCACACACAGAAAAATATTAAAACATGGGTTTAAACAACATAGTGGTGCTAAAGCTGAGTTTCATGCTGTTTTTGCTTCTTGTTGTTACCACTGCCCGCATGGATCTGATTTAGCTGGTTATGACCTTTCTTCTTCGGAGTCTAAAGAAACGAAAGCTGGATGCTGCGATAGGTGCATATGCACCAAGTCAATGGCCCCTCAATGCCAATGCAGGGATACCAGGCTCAATTCATGTTACTTAGTCCGTGAAAAATGCGCTTGCACATACTCAATCCCTGCCATGTGTGTACTTGCCATGACATCACCGACTTCTGCTATCCACCTTGCAAGGACATTGATCAAGATGAAGATCACTAGGAATGAAGGAACATGTTTTTAACTATGTCTCGAATGGACAACGTATCCCTATATATAGGCTTTGTCTATATGTAATGTAAGCGAATGCTAAATAGACTTTTGGAATGAAGAGCTCGATCTGGTGGCCTTAAATTTGTTTTCTGCAAATTTGGGTCGCTTTTGTTAAAGTTCATGCAAGTTGTGTGTTTGGAAGAAATCAGCATTAATGTTTGGTTGAAATTCACTTTGACTTGCAGTATGTTAAATAACCCCCTTTTATTTTATCTTGATGGAACCATTACATTCTGAGTCGGTCTATTATCAGGAATTTGACTAATCGAACCTAATTTGATTGAGATTTTTGAAAGAAATAGGGTCTTCAACTAGGATTTTTTTCATTTCAAAACTTAAATCTGAAACCTCTAATTAAAAAATTAAAACAAGTTTCACCTACGTTGACCAATCCCATACTGCTTTAAAAATTAAGCATGTATTTTCCGCTAATTGTGTATCATTCTTTACAACATCTTACGTCCGCATAAATTTAGTTGAAATGATGAGCAATTTTGATTAACGAAAACCAAAATGTTCAATTAAATCTTAGAAAAATGATTACATAGCTTTTATGTAACTTTGGCATTTATGCTTAAATAGAATAAATAGGGCGGCCGACTTTAATTTACAAGGCTCCCATGGTAGACTCTAGTGCAGTCCTATATTTTATAAGCGGAAATTCTGTTTTCAAAATTTGATATGCGGTCCGTGATTTATAAGTTACAACTAATAGCCTTGTTCTTATTATGCCAAAACTTTCTCTCTTTCTCTGCTGAAATAAATTAAACTAAACTATCTAGTTTGATATATATATATAAGTGTGCTGTTCATATAATATATGCTAGCCATGTGTATAGAATCAAGAGTGTGGCATTCTTATGGTGGCATATGCTAAAGGAAGATCAAACACTGCATGTTTTCCATATTCCCGCCGTGACACTAACTGTGGCCACCGAACCTTGAATCTATGACCCAGATCTTTCTTGGCTTCTTGCACAGGATAAACAATCCCCTGCGGAACCATTAGAATTTACTACAAACATCATTAAAAGCACACTTTAATTTTGAAAGAGATCACCCTTCTTTGCTACTTTGAGTTTTGGATAAATTGCAAAGACTACCTTTATAGTTTGCTTAAATAACATCCCATCTCATTTTTCTTAAAATTCGACACTCCATCCTATTCTTCACCAGACAAATAAATACATAATAAATTAATAAAGAAAATGAAAACTAACAAGTGATCAAATTTTATATATGTAACTTCAATTTGATATGTCTCTTAGATTAAACTAATCCTTAAATTCAAATTCTAAATTTCACATCCTCAAATATATACTTGACTAAAAATTAAATTAAATTAGTTGATTGCTGCGTAAGAATGTTATGTAAGCCTTATGTATGAAAAGTAGTAAGAAATATAGGATAATTAAGTTAGTTCATCTTCAGTATTTTTAAAAGATTTACAAGATACATTGATTTCTAATTATTTATAAAATAGTTCAAATTGGTCTCTAATAAAAATACAAATAGAACAAAAAAGCTACTAAAATACTAAAGAATATTAATTTGTCCTACGATTTCAATTATGGGGGATCACAAATATTTTTTTCCTTGAAGAATTAATTTATCTGTGTTATTTCTATAAGGGATCAAGTTAGTAATTTACTCTTTTTTGTAAACATAATTGTATTGTTCTTATATAGCAATTCAAATAAATGAATTATTTTATTTTATTTTAAGTATTCATAAATTTGAGGATATGAAATTTAGGATTTAAATTTTAAGGACTCAAAAATTTGTCAAGTTAAAGTTACATTTTAAATTTTATTTCCTTTCACTAGTTTTTATTTTCCATTTTAGCTATTTGTTCTCTATTTATTTTTTTGAATCGAGGTGGGATGTCAATTCTAAAAAATAATGAGGTGATGTACCATTTGAATAAACTTCGAGAGCTAGGGTTGTCTTTATTATTTACCCTTGATTTTTTTGTTTCCACTAAAGTGATATGGGGGATAAGCTGGGGACACATCTCACATCTCTAGTTGTGTGTAATGTGTATGCCTAATTGTTGTGGGTTTCACCACAAGATATATGTTAGATCAACGTACGGTCTTAACTCATCATTCAATACATAAAGAAACACTTCTGTTTTCTATTTTGTTTGTATTTCAAACCCAAGTTAGAGCATCGGTTTAGATATCGGTTTTGTTAAGTACAATCAACGTTTCTCTTCATCAATTTGACAATCCAAACAAACACAGTGCATATGTTTGGATTGCATCTCCAACAAGACAATTCTAATGCAAATTTGGCCAAAAAAAAAAACAAAAGCATATTCTTCTAATCACAAGCCCCCCAAAAAAGTTATTTTTCAAAGAAAATTATGCTTGCTTGTGCTTAGTAAGTCACCCTCTGTCTTTTACCATTTCTTACGTCGTTTATGCTTCTTCTTTTTTTGTTAAAACGAATTTTCTTTTGAACTTTTAAGTATTATCCTTTCTCTTTTCGTTTTTTTTTTTTATCCCTCTTCCCAACAGTTTTCTCAATACTAGCCTTTCCCCTCACCCTTTTTTGTGGATAGTCCAAAGCCTCTTTCCCTTTAATTCGCATGTCGCTATCACCCACCCACCGCTTCAGTCGAACTCCCTAAGACATTTTTTTGGGCTAGAGACTACTGAGTAGCCCATTCGATCCAGAAAGAGTTTTTTGTTTAATTCAAAATTGAAATGTCAAACCAAATCTCACAACGCACATGAGGCTTGGCTCCAATGGCAGAATTCTCTGCCTATGAAAAAGACAAAAAAAAAAGAAGCTAATCTCACAACCAAAAAAACAATCAAACGTCCCCCTAAAATTTCTGTTTCTTTAACAAAATTTTTTGTTTTCCATTTGGCTTCCTCTGAAAAAAATTTTATTTATTTTTTATCAATTTTTTATTTAACTATAAGATGCTTAAATATTATAATAAATGATTTGTTGTGCATATACATATGCTTCTCTTGAATTTTATTTGTAAAATATTTATTTTTTTCATACATATAGTGATTTTTATTTGAATTTTCAAATAAAAAAAATGATAAGATATATACTCTTCAAGTAAACTTTATTGGCCTCCTTCTAAAATTATAGCCTAGCTCTGCCCCTAGATACAGCTAATAGAAGCAAAAGAATAGAACCAAAAACATAAGAACAAAAAAAGAGTTCCATCTATCAAAATAAGTTGCGCCTAGGGCTAGCACTCGTAACTTTTTCCCTCCACAAGCATCTCTCGTTGGAGGCAATATAATTCTTTTCCGAGCAGTAGAGATTTTTATAGTGGACATAGTTTTTCCGACATCAATTATTCTCAAATTTGAGACTATTAATTCAGGGAAAGGAACATTTGTCAATCTAACCAATCGTGTGTTATGCATTTTTTGGTTGAAATATCCTCTTGCCACTCATCACTAACATGAGAGGATATGTTATCAAAGTGAGAAAAAAATATATAAAAATAAAATTTACCGATTAATACAAATCTTTTTAGAACATGTTATTTATGTAAATCTTACAATGGGATTTATATAGACAATAAATTATATCTTATCACTTAGCTAGTATAATTTATAACTTTAAGATATGATTATATATTATTAAATAATTATACAAAAATACTAAAAATATATCAAAATTTAATTCATAAAACAATAATAACAATACTTCAAAATAGTATAATATTATATAAGATCAAACTTTGGTGTGCTATGATCTAATCATGTATTGTCATATTAATAAATATAATTGATTTTCATAGCCTTTACTTGAAAAGTTATGTAAATGGAGAATTTTCATTACCTATTAGTGCAAATTTGTTCTATATTGTGCATCAAAATTAAACGCTATTATATTAAGAAGATTTGATAATATATAAGTTATATAATAAAATAAAGATTTGATTTTGATTCACTCATTTAATTATATATAGACATGTTATTAAAAGTGTTTAATTTTTATCACATGAGCTTTAAAAGTTATATAATATAAAAAAGATAAGATGTGAGTAGTAGAGATTAAGTTTGATACACTAATAATCTTTCAATCAAATTCTTTTATTTTCATAGCTATTCAAGTAATTAATGAAAAAATTAATTATATTTATTTATATGGCAATACATGGTTGCATGATCATATGAGTATCGGGTCTGTTTAGTTTGAATTTTCAATTTTCAAGTTTTTAGTTTTCTAGAATTTGTGAAGGAAAAATTAAAAATTCTAAAATCTATAAATTTTAATTTTCAAAATTTTTAGTTTTTCCTTCACAAATTCGAAAAAACTAGAAACTGAAAACTGAAATCAAACACACCCTTAAGAAACACATTAAAAAATCAAAATAATAAATTTTTGAACCTTTTAATTTATTCAATACATTGAAAACTTTAAAAATATAACCATTCAATAATATTAAAAAAACCTGCCATTTTTTATTTCATTTCTTGATGTGTATTCAAAGCATCCATTAGAAAAATTCTAGAATATATAAATAAGAGAAAAAAAATACTAGTGGAGATTAGGAGGAAAAAGAAACGTTACCTATATCCATAATTTGTGATACATTATACTGACATACTTTACTTTTATTTGTCATTGGATGAGTGGGGTGTGGATTGACATCCCATTTAATTTGGATTCCATGGCTCATCAAAAAATAAATGAGAGGATATTAGTAAAGTATTTCTATAAATTGTGAAACCAACTGAGAATACTCGGAGAGAAAAAAGGCTTATGTCACACGGTGGGAGGCATATTCCTTTCAATTTTTGCTTTGTGTTTATTTTTTTAACATTATTTCTTTGTATTTTGGGGTGTGGGGTGGGGTCCATTCAGTTGCGGTACCTTGTTGCTTGCAAATGAATGAGCAAAGAAAGAGCGATGCAAGCACACAGTTGTTCGCCCACCCACTCTGCTCAACATACGTGCCTTGCGCTCTGCTGAGTGAGTGAGTGAGTCAGTGCTGGTGTTGTGAGTGAAGGAATGAATGAATGAATGCCTCATAGTGTCATAGTGACAAACCCACAAACAGAGAGTACCCTCTCTTTGCCTCGGCTTCCAGAACCTTCTTCCTCACCAACAACACTCGGTATCTTCTCTCTCTCTCTCTCTCTCTCTCTCTCTCTCTCTCTCCCCCCCAATTTCCATACTTTAATCCCATGTTACCTTGTTCTTCTTCTTCCCTTGTTGTCTTTGATTATAACGATGTTGTCTGTCTCCTTTGTTTCCTTTTTTTTGTCAATGTCCTGCTTCTTTTTTTTATTTATTATTAATTAAATAATTAATGTTACATTTTCTGGTTCCGAGTTATTCTCATTTTATTTGTTAATTTTCTCATTTCTCTGAATTTAAGAGGTTTCAAGAACAAGGGGGGAAAAAAGCGTGTCAAGGGTTTTTTTTTCTCTTTCTTTTTTTGTTTGACTATATTATTTTTTTTCTGGTGCCTATTTGAATTATGAATTTATTATTATTAATATTGTTAATTTTATGTCAGAGGTTGGAAGAAGAAAAAAAAATGTGAGAAACTGAAAGCATGAAACTGTAGAAACTTGAGAGGTGTGAAGCTCAGTATCAGTGGTGAAGGAGACTGAATTTTAGGGTTTTTTATTAGAGAAGAATCAGAAGATGGATGATGAAGGTTATGATGGTTCCTTCTGGGTAGAGGAAATTAATGGGAAGGTTCAGAACCCCTTTAGGAAGAAAAGGAAATACGTGAAGAGGAAAAAGGAGTATGATGGTTGGGGATCAACCTCCCTTATTCGGTTCCTCCAATCCATTGGTTTTGACACAAGCAAGCAGATAACTCAGAATGGGGCCGCTGAGATCATAAATGAGTATGTTAAGCGGAATGCCCTTCACCATCCTACCAAGAAGAAGAGGATTGTGTGTGATGAGAGGCTTCATTTGCTGTTTGGGAGGAAGACCATTAGCCGGCTGAAGATAAATGATTTGCTTGAGTCCCACTTTGCCGAGAACTGTGGGGAATCCGATGATGATATCTATTTCAACTCAGATGATGACGAGAATGCCTTGTGTGAAACCCCGAGGACACCGAAGACGGTGGCCTTAGAGAGGAAGAGTCAACCGAAGAAACTGGTTATTGAAAAACCTAAGAGCTGTTTTGCAGCCATTGTTCCTTTCAACATCAAGCTTGTTTATTTAAAGAGGAGTCTAGTTGAGGAGATTCTGAAGGACCCTGAAACATTTGAGACTAAAGTAGTTGGAAGCTTCGTAAGAGTCAAATGTGACCCTAATGACTACCTTCAGAAAAACTCTCACCAGCTTCTGCAAGTCACAGGTAATTTGGCTTCCGTGGGTAGATTTTGACATTGCATTCTAATAAATGCTTCGTTTTTATGATTTTTAAATGTATAAGTTGCTTTGCAAGGTATCCTTGTGAACCACTTAAGTTTAATAGTTATGATTATCAGAAATAGAAGCCACAAATAAAAAAGAAAACCCCAATGTACTTATTATGTACTACTTTTTGACATCACTGGTATCAGTTACATGATTTTGATGAACTAGTGAAGTTGTCTAATTATCCTTAATGGCAAAATTTGGACTACTCACAATGACAACAAAGAACAATAAAATCTAATACAGTAACCTTATCCTGAGTGGGTTTCACACAAATGAAGTAAACCCAAATGTGCTTATTGTGTACTCTGTTTTGACAAGATTAGTATAGGTCCCATGCCCTGTCTGATTAGGTCACATAAATGAATGACAATGAACAAAACAATCTAATCCAATAACCTCATGCTGCATGGGGTTTACATGAATGGAGTATAGCCACATGTGCTTATTATGTTTTTTCTCTTGAAATCATTAGTATATGTAACCTAACGGCTGTGATTTGGACTATTTAGAAAAAATGACAATGCAGAAAACAATCATATCTGTTAACCTCATTTAACATAACAGATTCACATAAATACTGCATACCCTGACCAATAGAATGAGAAAGGCATTTTAATTTGATTTAAAAGGTCAAAACACTGAAAAATAACAATAAGTATACAATTAATTTTTTATGGGCTGTGCCCTGCAATTATTTCTTAGTGTTGCATATTCGTCTACTATTTATTTGTGTATTTAGTACACTGCTGGACAGTTGTCTATGACAGATATAGAAAAATTGCCAATGAGATTTATTTTGTTCTAATTAGCTAAGTTGCAGTTCTTTCTGGGGTATCTTCCAGGTTTAAAGAAGGGCTCTGGAATGAATGGGGATATCCTCCTTCGAGCTTCTGGTTTCATTAAAGACATCAGCATTCGCATGCTTTCTGATGATAACTTCTCTGAGGTAAAATTGATTTGGTTTACTACTTTTAAACTTTATTTTCTGAAAAAGGTATCCATTCAGAGGTCTTGAGTTCTATTCATTCTGATGATCTTGCATTGATAAATGATAAGCCATCTATAAGTAATAAACCTTGTACCATGCCCTGAATTTGGAATGGGTCAACCTTCCCTTAACTTTCATGTACACAAAAAATAGTCAACTCCTTTGCTAAGCCAAAGGTGTCAAGTGCAAGTGATTTGTATGCACTTATCATTATCAAGAAATTTATGCTTTACATTGTATCTGTATAATTCTTCTCTAAATTTTTTTGGATATGTGACTTTGGTTTCAGGAGGAGTGTGAGGATTTACATCAAAGGGTAAAAGACGGTTTGCTCAAGAAGCCTATGATTGTAAGTTCTCTTTGTCATTCTAAAATAAGGAAATTCTTGGAACACTATAACAATCCACTTCATTAAATTGTTAACTGAAAGAGAAAAATTGTGATGTACATGGAAGTCAGTTTGACCCTAATCCTCTGTCTTATGCTTTAGTGTATCTGAGTATCATGACAGTATTTTTATGTTTTATTATACATGGTAGGTGGATATAGAGAAGATGGCAAGAGTATTGCATGAGGATGTGACTAAGCATGTACGTACTGAACCATTATGAGATCTTGTGTTACAACTGCTTCTTTCATGTCTGAGTTCGGTGATTTGCTCACAGTTTGTTGACTTGCTCTTCTTTTGTTTGATAAACACCAGTCCTTTAGCACATTAAATAATAAGATATTTAAAACAAAGTGAAAAGATAAAGAAACAAGTGACCAAGAAAGAAGGGAATCCATATTCACAGCTGCATGAGAATTGTACTTTGCTTAATATATTGTGGATACTGTTGCATCAACATATCTATATCACTCTTATTTATTAGGCTGGATTGGCAATTAAAATACAACTCACAAAAACCATGAAATGATGTTATGCATTGCTGTCTAAGTAATTTTTACTTTGATATATTAAGTAGGTGATGAACTCTTGTAGTTTGTGTATCAAAAGACAAATTTACTGTAGACATTAACAACATGCTATTACCTTATTGTTTTTGAAAAAAAAGAAAAAATATTATGCTTAAAAGTGAAAATATGGAAGTGGTACATATTGTGTTTTGCTAGCTTGTTTTGGCACCAGGAGAGGCCAAAACGTAGTTCAATGGCTGCTTGACTCCTTGATACATTTATTTTGTTTCTCTATTCTCAGCACTCTGCAATGCTTATGGCTAGCCATGCTCTACTGCAAATAATATCAACACCGATGCTAATTGCATGCCTTTTTTTTATTGATCTTTTACAAGTATTGAGACTTCATTATAGGAGCTGTCATTCATTTCACACTGACACCATTAAGCAGTACTTTGAAAATAGAAATAATAGACACCCTTGAATTTAAGTATTTGAAACTTCTTAGACTCTATTTAGTATCAATGTATGTATTTATATTTTTAATATATATACGAGTCCCTTTTTCTCTGTGTGTATATTGAAACTATTTGTGCACTGTACGTTTTCAGATGAGAATTTTTGTTTTACTTTTTTTATATTTGGGCTGGTTTTTCATCTAACTTTTTCTCGTCTTTCTTATTATGTGGTGAATCTGTTTTAGTGGCTTGCAAGAGAACTTGTGCAGTTACAAAATCAAATTGATCGAGCTAATGAAAAGGGTTGGCGTAGAGAATATCCTTTTCTGATATTTATTGTGTTATTAGATGAAGTTTTTGCTATGTTGTGATAATGTCTTCCTTACCTTTTTTGTATCAGAAGATGGCAATATGTGGTGTGAAGTATGCTGCTTAACCTAGTTTGTGCATTACACTACACTTTTAGCACAAATATTTGTTCTCTAATGGATACTCCATAGATTGTTAACCAAACTATTGGTTGTAAATCATTGGCTGTTCACGGCAATCAATATTTGATCACCCATGGCAATTTCATTCACCTTTTGTAAATAACATTACTGATTTGCTCATTCAATTAATAAATACAACAACAACAATAGTTTATTACCCAATAGTTTTGTTCATGTCATGAATCATCAAATTACCCAATAGATTTGTTCATGTCATGAATCATCAAACCAAATTCTTCTTCTGTCCTTCTGTGCTCCATCTGACAGGTGCATAATTATTCTTTTTAATTTGTTTAATATTTTTCTGTATCAATTTTTTCAGTGTCATATTGCTGGATATCTTTTCTCTTTATAACCTCAACATGAACCCTGGAGTTAACTCTTACCAAACCCCAACCACCTGACTTAAGCCAGGGTGGCATGTGATAGGAAGTAGCTATTGAGTTTCTTTTCGGAGCACCATGCAGACTTATCTGACATGTGTAACATAACGAAATATTAACATAAAATGTCACTCCTCTCTATGGTGATGCATGCTAATCACATTACAATCCATTCTGTGGTGTTTTTTTTTCCTTTCTTTTTTTGATACCAAAGTGACAAGAAGACTTGAAACTACAAACTTATGCAAACTATTAAGCCTTAGCTCAATCCTAGTTGTTTTATTTTCTTTCAGTACTCATACTTGTGGATTAAAAAATCAGCAATAGTTATGGGCATTGTTTACTAAGATTTTGAAATGATTATTATGTGTATATACTGAATGCTTTCCTTAGAGATTTTTTTTTTTTTTAATCTTCAAAATCTATAAAAAGATGTTCTACAAAAACATGGATTCCTTAATCAATCGGAAGCACACTGGATGAGTACCTACGAAAAAGGGAGAAGCTTCAGAATCCAGATGAACAGGAACGGCTATTACGTGAGATTCCTCAAGTTATTGCAGAGGATCTGGAATCAGAATCCACAACACCTGATGTTCCAGATAAAAAAGTAGAAAACCATTTAGGAGAGTTATGGCAGATATCAGAATCTACAGCACAAGATGTTCCAGATAAAGTAGTAGAAAACCACGTAGAAGAGTTATGGCAGACTAAGCCTAAGCAGGCACCTATAGCTACTGAAGTTCCACAAACAGTATCAGATGGTTTTGTATGGAAGGATACAAAACTGGCTAGTCCTAATCTTATAAAACCAGAAAGCAATTCACCAAAGTCAATTCTCGGTCTCAGTGGATCTTCAGAAGTTTCTCTTTACAATGTGGCAACAAACGGCACTGTGTTAAACTGCATTTCACGTGGCGCTGCTGCAGGTTTGTTATAAACAATCACCTCATTCCATGATGCTCTCAATTTAAACTTCCCAGCGACGTCAGGTTACTTTCATGTGATTAAACAGCAAAAACAATAAAATAAACGAGTCTATGTCTCTGTGCTATAAAGATAACTTGTTCACATGCTAATCTTTCTGCTTATTTATTCTACTTTAGAATTGACTAAGCTACATTACACTTGGTAGTTTCTTCGTCTCTGAATATTGAATGTTTTGGCAGAGCAACACTGGTCTGATATACCAGTTCAACAGCAGCCCCAGCAACGAGTAATAGACTTTGCACATAATAATAATGGTGCGTTTATGCCAGCTGAATCAAATGAAGCTAGGATCTGTGAAACGCAGCAGGCCAAGCCAGTACAGCCGTCTCAGCCCCAGGTCAAGTCGGTACAGCCATCTCAGCCTCAGGTCATAGAACTGAGTGATGATGATGAAGATGAACGGCCAATCATTACAAAACAGGTTACTCCTGCTGTTGCTCCTGCTGATCCATTGGCATTGCAATCCTTGATGTGGTATTATAGGGATCCCCAGGGAGTCGTACAAGGACCATTTTCCTTAACTTCTCTAAAACGTTGGAGTGATGCTAACTACTTCCCCTTAGATTTCAAGGTCTGGATGAAAGGCCAGAAACCAAATGAAGGTGTACTATTGGTGAACATTCTCCACCACTTTTTCCCCATTTGATACAAGATTGTATATGACGATGAATTTTGTTTTAGTACAGATCAATAATTCTGTTTGGTTCTTGTTCAACCGCCAACTAGCAATTTACCATTGTAACAATGAACCAATGAGTAATGACCTCTAATTGAATCATTTTTCCTCTTTTATCTTTGCCATGATGAATGGTTTATGCTGAATCATTCATGCATCCTAAGGTTTGACTGCTTGGGGAATGTTGTGCGCTGTTGCAAAGGTTGTCCAAGCTGGTGACTCTGCAAGTTTATGCAATACGTCCTTGGAGAGCGTGCCAATGAGCTAAGTTAGCTCATAGTAATATATCAACTTTACCACAGTTAACTCTCCCAATTACTTTTATCATCAATAACTATTTGTATTTTATAGTGTAAAGCAACCGATGACCCTCATTTACATATCTAAATGGATTTTATATACCCGAAAAAAAATTCTGAAACATTAAATTAGCTATGGTTGTCGATAACCATGGGATTTAACACAATTGGTAACTAGTCGGATTTTTTAAGTATATAATCAGAGGTTTGTATGGAAAAACACCTCGTTGTTAGAGATTTATACCCTCAAGGGACTTTTACCTTGAAATGATTAGTCACTCGTTATTGTCGGCCCTGAATATCCTAACATATGCAAAAAATAATAATTCTAGTTAATTGATATTTTTTTTCATGGGCAATTCATGTAATTTTTTTTGTTGAGATGGTATTCAAATAAAATTTGTCGTAAAACAAAGATTTTGTGATTCAATATTATCTTTTGAACACATCAAATGAGGTGAAACTACAACATATTTAAAGGTTAAATAACTTATATAATGCAGGCTCAACTCAACATATGTCAAGAATTGAATATTGAATGGGAAAAGAAAATTAGTTCTTTTAGAGAAAACAATCCCTCTCAAATTTTGTTCTTTCTCAAGATTTAGAAGATGAGGAAATAAATAGTGGGCATCTTTCGAGGATTAAGCCTGTCAAAGTTTATTTTTGTTCTTGCTAAAGTTTATTTTTGTTTGCGTTAAGATTTTTTTCATTTACAAACTTTCAATTGAGATTTAATTAAGTGTTGGATGATTTGGTTTCGACTGATTATTTGTTGGTTGAGGTTTTTATTCACCATCAAATACAATGATAGACATACTAACTAATTCTCTCTCATATTATAGGCCCGTTAGGGTAGATGTTGAGCACAAATTTTAAAATTGTTTCGTTCTAGAAATAATTTGACTAACAATGAATATAAAATTCTTTTAATATTAACTTTTTTCCTTCATAAAATTTGAAGTAAAAATTTATATGAATATTGTATCACCTAAATCAGCAGCATAAAAATAAAAATTGAATAATTTGGATCAACGGGTTTTAGTAGAAGTTATTTAGTGTTGCTCCTTCCTATTTAATTTAACATAATCTTCACTAAAAATCAAAATAAAGGGAGAAACACCACTTCAACCACTAAAAGATTATACTAATGATAAAATAGTCTTTCGAAAAAAAAAACTATATCACTTATGACCCTTTACAATTTAGTGGCATCCATTTTTTATGACAAAAATTATTTTTTAAAGGGTTATTTTATCAAATATATAATCTTTTAGAGCTAAAGTAATAATTCAACAATTTCAACTTGACATAAAAAAGGCTATATTGTTAAAGATATCATATTTTGGGACTAAAGTAATTATTCTTTGATGTCAAATTGGCCAATACGTGAAATGTAATTAATTTTTTTAACGAAAACGGAAGTTATTTAACTGTTGCATGAAATTGTCAATCGAAATAGATATTTGAAGGTCCCAGACAAATATAATTTTTTTTTAGGCTAAAATAATAGTTCTGCATGACAAACTTAACAAGCAAAATAAATAAATAAGTAAATAAAATAAAAATGTGGAAATGTTCGAGGGTTTTCTAGCACGTTTTGGCGGAAAAACAACCTAGTCTGAAGTCCCACTGTTGGAAGACAGCAGCCTCTTTACACAAACTCCTCGAAACCGATCGTTTCCCTCCGCCCTACCGCCTCCTCCGCCGCCGTCAGCCACCGTCAATTCTACATTCTCAGGCCGAGTTCAGGTATCTCGCCCCCTTTGTTTTTTCCTCTTCATGATCCGTTAACGATTCAGCCTCTGGCAACAGTTTCACCCTCGCAGAGTGATTTAGGGTTTTTGTATTGTGGATTCTTCATCAGTCCACTGTTTTTTGCGCATTTTAGTTCGGTAAATGTTCGGAAAAAATGCTTGAATCCGTTGCGTTTAGTTCATGGAGAAATGTGGTGTGCATTTCGGTTTGAATAACTTGCTTCTGTTTGAAAACTGTTGAAGTGAATCTCCAATTTCACAAGCTTCTTCAGTATAGTGTTTCTTTTTTCTTTTGTGTGTGCAGAAAGCTCAAAATCGGATTCTAAAACCAAGGAATCATGCACGCGCCGGTTCTAGTTCTCAGTAAGATTTCACTTTTCACTGATTTTCAGCTCGAATTTCTCTTGCTTTTTTTTTTTTTCTGTTTTTTGTTTTGCCTTTTTTTTTCCGGTTTGGTACTTGGATTTGGAATTGGAAGCAATGCCATCAATTTTATTGGTTTAAATTTCGTCAATTTCATTTTTTAAATAGTTTGTTTGTTATTTTCTCTTTGATTGTTGTCATTTTTTTCATTTTCTCATTTTCGTAGTGTGCGTGTTTTCCTAATATTTGATCGTTATGTTTAGATTTCTGCTTTAACTATAAACTATTAAGCACATCTTTTATGTGGACTCACTCATCGGATGCGTGCTGAAATTGGGCAGGGGACAGTTTGAAACGCGAGTCTGGAGCCAAGGTGCACCGTGCCAATATTCAGGCGTCGAAGGTTTAACCTATTAGGCTATTACATAGTACCTATGATTTTAATGTTCCCTGATTTTCCTTAATATTTGTTCGTTGTTTCTAATCTATTGTGGTTGATGTCTGCCAGGCTGTTGCTGACATAATACGTACAACATTGGGACCCAGGTCCATGCTAAAAATGCTACTTGATGCACAAGGAGGTTAGTGCTCTCATTTCTTAAATTTTGTTGCAACCTATGCCTGGGACTAGTGATTTGTGCCCTTTGCAATACTAAAATGGAGAGGGCAAATATTTCATGGTTTCCAGCCTTTGTGCCTGAGCGTGTGTACACATTTTTTTTAATCAATTACAAAGTAAAGTATTTGTTGTCACTTTTGTTTTACATGGTGTGGGATTGTCGTTAAGTTTTGGTTCTGGGGTAGAGATTGCCCTTTTATTAGTGTTTAACGTAAAGGATCAGTTGTCTGGGTTGTGTTTGTAAGTATTCACCCAATTCCCTTTCTTTTTCCTTGTTATTTACAGGAATTGTGGTTACTAATGATGGAAATGCTATCTTACGTGAATTAGATCTTGCTCACCCAGCTGCAAAGGTATTTTTCTTGCTTGACTTTATTGATTTTTGTGTTCCGTACATACATGCTGTTAGATTATACTGCTCTCCCAACTGCATTGTGTAAAAGAATCACCTTTAGGTGTTTGAGCTTTTGGTCTCTTTGTTTTGAAACTTTCTAATACTGTTCTCTTATTGGGATGGCTACAGTCTATGATTGAATTAAGTCGCACCCAAGACGAAGAAGTTGGAGATGGAACAACATCTGTTATCATTCTTGGTATCCTTTTAGCATGTGTATTTGTGTGTGTGTGTGTGTGTGTGTGATTTGTATTTAATAATGGATTGTCATTTAGTCCTATACTTAATATGGAGCTATTCTGGAAATCCTGTTATGTCTGAATTTGATTATTTTATTGAAACTGAAAGGGTGATTCTTCCGCAGATCAAATTTACTGTATTTTTGCATGCTTCAGTGATAAATTCTAGATTTTGTTGTATTGTATAATGAGTGGGGGGATCAGGGTTTTGTTGGGCATATTATTGTCTTCTTGCCATTTCCCACATTCTGAATTTGTTTTTTTCCCCAGCTGGTGAGATGCTTCATGTAGCTGAAGCATTCATTGACAAAAATTACCACCCGACAGTTATTTGCCGAGGTAATTTAATAGAATTAATCAGTGGTTCTTTTCCAAAAGATGGTAAAATTGTATATGATGAATGCTTCAATCATGTAATCTGCAGCTTATAACAAAGCTCTGGAGGATGCAATTGCTGTTCTAGACAAAATCGCAATGCCCATTGATTCTCAGGATCGTAAGTTTTTGCTGCTAGTTCAGTACTTTTCTTTTTATGAAGATCCTTTTTCGGTATGCAAAAATTTACACTGAGCTGAACTTCAATTCTATGTTCCACTAGTTTGTGGAAGAAGAGCCTAGGTAGGTTGTTTAAATAGTTTGGCTATTGGGATTTTTTTTTTAAGGATGTGAATTTAGTCTCGAAGTCTTGTGCTACATACATGGAAGGACGAATTTGATCCAACTTTGCATGATTAAGGGATTAAATTGATGTCAAAATAGTTTGGAGGTTACTGACAATTGTATCTTTGGAGGAATAAAATGGCATTCACTCTATATAGTAGCTAAGTAATTTGTAGAACCAAATCATGACTACTCCTTGAAATTTCTTGACATGTAATTTAATGCTATTGATGAATTAAACTGCAGGAGGTACAATGCTGGGGCTAGTAAAAAGCTGCATAGGTACCAAGTTCACAAGCCAATTTGGAGACTTGATTGCTGTGAGTACCCTGCCCTCCTTTTCTTTGGGCTAGATTTGCAAATTGGTCTTGTTCTTTGCTCTTTGGTATCTGCAAGTTGTTGAGCTGGATATTTACTGTGGCATATGGATATTCTTAATATCCTAATTCCTGTGGCCTAATCCTTGGAAACATTACAGGGATGGTGGCTCACAGCTAAATGTAGTAATGTTAAAATTGTCAGCAGTACATGAGTGGTGTTTTTTTGACAAATACAACGTGCTTGTTACTGTGTTAGCATCTAATTAATATGGCCATTCAATTGCATTTGAGTTCCATATCTGTTGAATTATGTATCATAATTTCTACCTTAATTACTTTCCAGGATTTAGCTATTGATGCTACTACAACGGTAGGTGTTGACATTGGCGAAGGTCTGAGAGATGTAGATATAAAAAACTATATTAAAGTTGAGAAGGTCCCTGGTGGGCAGCTGGAGGATTCAAAAGTTCTAAAGGGGGTTATGATAAACAAAGATGTGGTTGCCCCTGGCAAAATGAGGAGAAAGATTGTTAACCCACGTATTATTCTTCTTGATTGCCCCCTTGAGTATAAAAAGGGTGAGAACCAAACAAATGCTGAACTACTCAAAGAAGAAGACTGGAGTCTCCTATTGAAGATGGAAGAAGAATATATTGAGGAACTCTGTATGCAGATATTGAAGTTTAAACCAGACTTGGTAATTACTGAGAAGGGTCTTAGTGATTTGGCATGCCATTACTTGAGCAAGCATGGGGTTAGCGCAATCAGGAGGCTGAGGAAAACTGATAATAATAGAATTGCAAAGGCATGTGGTGCTGTTATTGTGAACAGGCCAGATGAATTGCAGGAGTCTGATGTCGGGACTGGTGCTGGGTTATTTGAAGTCAAGAAAATTGGAGATGAGTTCTTCGCATTTATTGTTGAGTGCAAAGACCCTAAGGCTTGTACTGTTCTATTAAGAGGTGCTAGTAAGGATCTCTTAAATGAAGTTGAAAGAAACCTACAGGTAAGCTATTGATATGTACTAATATCACTAAGATTTGATCATACTTCCTGCTGAAACTTATTTCCATGACAGGATGCCATGTCCGTTGCAAGGAACATAATAAAAAATCCAAAGCTTGTTCCTGGTGGTGGTGCTACGGAGTTGACTGTGTCAGCTGCTTTGAAGCAGAAGAGTTCATCTATTCAAGGCATAGAGAAGGTGATTGTGTTAGCACTACTCTTGAAATTAACAAGTAGATAAACTTCGTATTAGGTGGCTTCTAGTTCTTTCTCTTATATGGAGCAGTAGTTTACTCTGGTTCTCACTTAAGATTCTTGTTGACTAACAGTGGCCTTATGAAGCTGCTGCTATTGCTTTTGAGGCTATACCACGTACTTTGGCACAAAATTGTGGAGTAAATGTCATTCGAACTATGACTGCACTGCAAGGAAAAGTAAGAACAGTTTGCTGGTACCTATTATATATGGTCCTATCTGTGACTCTGTTTGACATTGTGTTCTTAAAAATTATAGCATGCAAATGGAGAAAATGCATGGATTGGCATAGATGGAAATACTGGTGCCATCGCTGATATGAAAGAACGCAAGGTACTTTACCCCTTGCTGATCCCCTCCCCCCCTCTTCTGAAATTTATTACTCCCTACTTGTCTTGTTTGGAATACCGGTTGTCTTGATAGGCATCTACCGCTGCGATTGAACTGTGTTTTGTTCTAATATGATTTTAGATCTGGGATGCTTACAATGTGAAAGCACAAACATTTAAGACTGCCATTGAAGCTGCTTGCATGCTTCTGAGGATTGATGATATAGTTAGTGGGATCAAGAAGAAGCAGGCCCCTGGAGCAGGCCAGGCTCCTTCAAAGCCCAGGGTTGAGACTGAGGCTGATGCTGACAGTGAGCAAATCCTTCCTGACTAGGAGATGTAGTTCAACTGAATTTTTGACAGAGTTGAACATGTGCTTGCTTATTTATTGATGAGCATTAAATCTTTTTTATCTCTAATCCTAGAAGTTTTGGCTCTTGATTGGACTGTTGTTTTGTAACTTGTACTGTTTGCAAGAGCAATTGTGAACTTTGTTGATGGTAAAAATGGAATTTGATTGTATCTGTGCTCTCCTGTCCATGGTTGGGATTCTGTGCTGATGTTAAATTGGTCGGGTTTACGATCTGAGTTGTCGTCCAGAGAAATTGCCTGAAATATTTTATTACAAATAGAGTTTAATTAATATACGTAGTATAAAATTTTTTTGACATTTATATCCAATTAAATCTTTTTATTTATATGATACATTTTAGGTAGTGAGGATAGGATTTTACTATTTTTACTAATATGATAATATATAATTGATTGATAATAATATATTTCAACAGTGTTTTCTGTCTGAAACTCCCAACAATATTTTTAAATTTTTAACATTCTAAATAAAAAATAAAAAAATTATCCTATAAAGGATAATTAAAAAATAACTTTAAAAATTCACTATATATATTTGAATATGTTTTAACATAAGTTCAGTTTTTGTAAAATAATATTTTTAAAATGTTTGCATTACACACACACACGCGCTAATTAAATTTGATTATTTTGAAGGGAAAAAGCTGCGACAAAAAATTTTACCTCCCCGGAAATGGACCAACGCAATTCAAGCCAAATTAATGAAAAATTTAGCAAACTTAAAATTTAAGATTTTGTCCCACGAAGATATGCAAACATTTTTATCCACCGACAAAGAATTATACGCAGAGACTTCGTCTTTATAATAAGGTTAATATGATTGCTTCAAGTTACCACGGTGCTTTCTTTAGGAATAAAGCACATCTCCGATGCTCACATCTGATCTGGGTATGTAGCAAGATTATGTACGTGCGAAAATAGTGTCATGACATGATTAAGACTAAATATGTGAGCAATGTGCCTAAGTGTGTGTATTATTTGTTACCAAATCAGTCCATGAAACGTAACAGAACCCAAAAATAATGTGAAGCATATGAAAATTACAATTGATGATTCGAACATATAAGTTCACACTGTATGAGACAAACTATCACCAAAACTAAAAAAGATCTTTAAAAATGAACAGTGCAATATCTTACCAACAGAGAATAAAATCACAAAGTTGCCCACAATTCAGACATAGCTATCAATGAGGGATTTCCTCATTTCATCCACAATGGCACTAGGCTGTGCTTCCCTCAGCTTGAAAACACTCTCAATCACTGAGAGCTCTGTGGCTGTTGTGTCTGAACCACAAAATGCTGTCCAATCATTAACTGCCATTCCAGCAGCTATCACTTCACTACCTCGGTTCACGGTCCCAGCCACCAGAGGAACCTGAAGAAGCGTAGAAAGTTCGTCCAAGTCTTCTACGGAAGTATGGGGGTGGACCTGCATCAGATGAATATGGTCAAAAGCAGTACAGATATTTAAATTTTATATATATATATTCTTTTTTAACTCACCAAACCACCTCTGTTGGAGAAAGCACAGTAACTACCAACAAGAATGTTACCGGCAATGGTCTGCCGGAAAACTTCTACTCCCAGAACATCCGCAATCATTTCCTCCGTCTCCTGAACAAAAACTTCACATTGAATACTAGAGCAAGCCAAGAATTATTATATATGAAATTCAAAAGATAAATGGGAAAAATGGTGATGGCTTTTGGAGCAGTAATGAGATTACTTTTAATAGGAAGAGCCGTGTTTTATGACAATCCTTATACAAGACTAGCTCCATGAAATAAGAGAGCACATTTAGCAGGCAGGGAAAAAAAAATGATAAGATCCTTAACAAGGACAATTGTCTCTTACAATCAATTATACGAAGTTAAAGACAAGTAATTGCTTGATTCATAAGAGTAGTATAGAAAAAAAAATTAAAAACCTACAATAAGACAATACCCTGTCAAGATCAGTGTGAGTGAGGGCCACATGGTCATTACATGCTATACAATTTCCCAGAGCAGATAATCTTTCATCTATTCGCTGAACAACAACTTGATCAGGTAGACTGTTTTTCAAATGTTGAAGTTCTGAAGCAATAACAAAGGGCAATAAGATCAAGAAGCAGAAGTCAGTTTAATGTCATAACTCATAAGTGGTTTGGATTATATACCACCGACATAGATGGACTGTAGGATACAAGAAGGAATTAAAAAAAAAAACTGTGACAATCAATAAAGCCTACCCCTATCATAGAATATTAGCACAAATGGAGAGAAATACGAACTGATCAAGCCCAGAAAAATGAAGGGAGAAAAAAAATTGCTGAAAAGCCCACAGACTAGAGCATTGACAAAAATATGAAATGCTTGGAGACCAACAAACAGGTTTTAGAATGCTTACAACAATAGCTAACTAGATAAACTGCATGAGAACTGTCAAACACTCCCTGTTTATAGTTTGGCAATTAAACCGCAGGATGTTTGTTTATCTTCATTTAGAGCATAAATTTTTAGACTTATAGAAACAGAAGCTGTTAATATGGACTTCATCGTATATGCAATTCTTCTCCTCACCACCTCAGCTGAGCTAGCAGGAATCAAAGGCATCAGTCAAATGCAGAACCGACAGTCGACATGATTTATTGAGAGGGAATGGGTAAATTTGTTCCTTTTAAGGGAAAGGGAGTTACAAAGACATTTTATAATGCCAGAGCACATTTTATTAAAATAGCATCATAAAGTACTAAGAATCAAAACATACAACAAGAAATAAGAATCACCTTGATCTGTGGTGGTATGGGGCAAGAGAAGCCCATTTTTGTTTCCTGCAAACCAATAGACAGGTAATTTAATTAGGTCCAATAAAATGATAAACAGAAGAAACTGATGTAGCCATTAAAGAAAAATTACTGCTGATGCTGAAAGAAATAGGATGGAGCCGTCTCAACCATGACCCGTGACATGAACTAACACTCCTTCAGAAACCAAGAGCATAATAAATGAGGGAAAATTAAAAACTTAACCTGCACAAAGACGACCAATAATTCGAGTGCCACCAATGGATGTTTTGACCACAGGGATAACATCAGCTAACTCAGCTTCAAATACACTGTATCAAGCAATTTATTAATTGATTCATTTAGAAAACCATCATAACAAATTTCAAACAATTTGAAACCAAATACAAATAACTTATTTAAATTCACAGAATAATATATTTTCATGACTCATGAGTATTAAAAAAATGAAAACCTGTAGAAGTTTTCAGAGCCTCCAATGGCAACCAAACAATAGGCATTGGTTAGTTTACAAAACACTCCAACTTCACAAGAATTCTCAAACTGAAGTCCTGCAGGAAAACCATAATCATTCAATGTCCTATTTCAAATAAGTTAAAAAGGGGTGCCACTAGAGAAGACCACAAAATAATAGTACACCAAACAATAACAGATATGAACAAAGTCAACAAACTCCTTAGGAAGTACAGATTAAACAATATGGAAAGCATATATGTCCGACTTACTAGTTGCCATGATCGAGAATAGCAAGGAACTTTGACCAAGTAATCAAATCGAAAGTCTGTGGAATTAGAATTCTAATCAGAAAAACAAAATAAAGGAGCCACATTTCATATGGAAATAAATTCAAACAATGTTAGCAATAAGAACCTAATATCTACTTACAACATTCACATACTCAATCTGTGGGCTACGAGTCTCAAATTAGACTCTAATAGTCTAATTAAGGTTTTGGATTTTGATTGTTAAAATAAACATTTTGAAGGAAAAAAAAATTAGAAATCTGAGCCCATAACTAATGTCATCATGCATAACCCAGCAATTTAGTAATGGGGGAGTCAGCATTGTTAAAACCAAGCCTCCCATGAAAATCTTTCAGGTCACATGCTCACATTTTAAGCTAGTGGAACTGATTTTCGCCGAATGGGAATGATGGGAAAAAAAAAAAGGGAATAACATCTCCACTATAGACTTTTTTCATTAAAAAATCCACAGGTTAAAATTTAAGAACAATTCCCCCACTGAATCTTTTCAGCAATTTCACTGTTGAAATATTTAATAACACCCCCAGCAACTCCTAGCATTACTAGCAATGTTGATAATGAGACGCTTCACAACAACCAGCTCCTAAAAGAGCCTCAGCTGTAAAAAACGTCAATTTTGTATATTATTCCTATGATCCTATCCATTCCATTCCTGTATCATATGCATGACATGTTCTAGTAAATGGCCAAAAAAGAAAAAAAAATTGTGCCAGCATGCTTCATGTCCATAATTTCGGCCCAACAACGCAATCATAACTCAAGGGAAAGACTAGTAACACAAAAAAGATTAAAACTTTACATTAAAATCGGAACCCCAAGAACCAGAAAAACTATAATAAAAAATTTGGGGGTATTGGTTTCAAGCTCAAACATAAACACGGTTTGGCTTTAGAATAGTGAAGAAAAAGAGAATACCTGGAGGAGAGTTTAGGGATGACCACGGAGGAGATGTAGGCGGCGCCGGAGGAGAGGTCACCGGAGCTTTGAAGCAGGGTATGAAGGGGAGAGAGAGAGAGAGAGAGGGGGGGGCTTGTTAGGGTATTTGCTTTGTCAGCCTGTTTCGTTTTATCAGTTACTGTTTTTTTTTTTGTGCTAGCCATTTTTTTTTTGGTGCTGAATTATTGTTCGACTATGCCGCTTGTCTTTCCAAAATATTTTCACATATTAAAATAAAGGGCAAAAATCAAGAAAATAAAAATTCCTATTCATTAATAGACATATGATGTCTAAAAAATGAAGTAAAACAAATAATTGATTTGAATCAATTAAATAAATTTAATTGACCAAACAAATGAGTTCTTTGAAAAATCTATGGCATTTTATTGGGAGTGTATACAAAAATAACACTATCACCGTAATTTTTGGTTAAGGCAATAACCTAAACCCATTGAGAGACGACTACTTTATATTACAAGGTAAACCTACAATTACCAAGCTAGCATTTGGCATACTATATTAAATACGATAGGATAAGTTAATATTATATGTTATATTCTTATATGTTATTTTGTGCAAACAACGTAGTATATAAGTTTACTTATCATAATACTCTTATACATTAAAATAACGTATAACTTAATCATATTTGAGGAGACCATATTAGGCTTGATCAACCTTTATCTTATTAGGACTCTTTTATTTTTAAATAATAATAAATAAAATAAAAAAAATAGCAATAAAAAATAAATATCTGAATAAATAATAATAAATAAAATAATAAGTATTAAGTAACAGTTAAATATTTTAAACAAATAATACATAGTACAAAAGTCAATTCTAAATTACAAAGTATTAACTAGTAAAATAAATTACATATAAGTGATAAATCGTATATAATATGTAAAAATAAGAAGTAGTGATTAAAATATTTTAATTAATATTAATTTTAAATTTAAATAAAAATTATAATTAAAAAATTAAAAATAAAAATATATAAAAGAGAGTGTTTTAAATTTTATACTTAATGAAATAATAAATGGTTATAAAATATTGAAATAGATAATAACAGTTAATATAAATTAAAATTTTAATTAATAAATATTTTAATAATTAAAAAATTTATTATTATTAATTATTTATTATCTACTTATAATTAAAATTATTAATAAATAAATAATAACATTATAAAATATAAAATATAATATCTTACACAATATTATATCAAATATTATATAATATTAAAATTTTATTATGTCTTATTAAATTGACCATAATAATACAGTACAAGCTGCACAATTTTTAACCAATACATCGGAACGTGGGTGATATTACATTTTTTTTTTTTTTTTGACGGAGTGGGCGATGTTACATTACATCCAACATAAACATAAAAAAACTAGTGAGCACGCTATCTTTGACTCCAATGCTACTCTAATGTCACAAGTTGCAAGCTTAATCTTTGCACACGCATGGACTTTGACAAATTTCACCTTTTACAGGTGATCTTCGTAACGTTCTTTATAAATCGCGATACGTTAACATCACTCGCACAGTAAACAGTGCAGAACACTTGACTTAAATCAAACAAAGCCCACTCAACGTCCACAGTGGATGATGTTGATTTATTTTTTCTCAGCAGAAGCTTTGAATGTTGCATATATGTTGGCAACAGTGAGAAAAACAAAAAGTAAGCTAGCATATCCCCTCACATGATCTAACATTGTGTTGGAAATTTAACCTCTACTCCTCCTGCAAAATAAGAAAATAGAGAATAAGGTTATAAAGCTTGAGGTGTCCTATGTACTATCCTTAAGAATTATTCTATCATTATTCAGAAATCTCCCAAGATACAGCAAGCTCTTCTTGTAAACCAGAAACTCAAAAACTACAATATTAATATGCTTTGATTGATAACACATTTAATCAAATAACAGTATATCCAAAAACTCAAGGCTAGTAGTCTATCTTTTACTGCTCACGAGATCAATTTCGTATATTTTCATATCAAAAAACTAGATTTTAATATATAGCGACACAACGTATCAATTCTAATGACTCCATAATGTTAACATAATTAAAATGCTGCAACGATTTTTACTTTAAATATATAAGGAATAATTGATTTAATAATTGTAATTAAAAAATTGCAATCAAAGCATGTTAGTCGATTTTGATGTTTAAAAACAAAAGGATTTAAACGAGAGCTCACAGTCAATATGTAAAGCTATTAAAGAATAATATTGTTTGAACAAATTTAGTAATATATAATCCTCTTCAAAACTATAATATCTGAATTAATATCAAGGTCATGCCAATTAAAACCTTCATATGCTAGTTGAAAAAAAATAAATATAAATAAACCTTTTGAAATATATATGTTAATTCAAAAAACCAACAATCTCCCTCCTGTTTTAAAAGGTTTTCATTTAAAAAAAAAAGATAAAATAAATCCTAGGTTATACATGGGTGAAAAATACTTCGAATCTAATGTCTTTTGGACTATAAACTAGACCTAGATAGAAAAGACTTTAAATTACAACGTATTGGTGAAGTTTTGTCTATTTCTATGAGCCAAACATTTTTAATGTAACTTAGAATCCTCTCTTATCACATTTACACTGTCAAAACATATCACTATCGTTGTTAATGTTGTTTTGCACTTTTCGGCCATGCGCGTGCTTGGTTGTTCATGAGTGCTCTAGAGACTTAGCCACAATCTCATAGAAGTGGCCCCACTCTTACACTCATATAGATGATTTTCATCAAATATATACTGCATTTTATATACCATCCAAAAAGGCTATGAAATTCATTAAAAGCATTTAGCTTACCCTCACATTATACAATCTAGCACAACTCATATTTCACACACCATAGGAAGAAACACATAAAGTGCTAGCAAGAACTAACAAATGACTTGTTATTACCTATATAAACCTCATTCCTGGGATCTCTATTCACAAAGGTTGGATTCCCATCACTGTTAGTTTTCATATTGGCTCAAGTTTCATTCCCCTTGATATGGCATTTATATAAATTCATATTTCATGGATATAATTTCACCTAATCTTAGTAGCTGCTTTATCACATCATATTTCAACCACTAAACTGGATCATAGTTCCAATTGGCATCGAAGTACTTGTTAAGTGCTTCTGGATATCTCTATACATAATATCTCAAAAAGTTTTATCAACCTAGCAATAAAGCTCAATACTCAATATTTATATGCTCACTCGGAGTAAAATGCTCAATCTATTATTCCGGATTGGATGAAGAACAGTATAGATACAAATTGATGACCGATGATAATACAAACAATAATTATATATAGGAAATAATTACTAGAAATCAACAAATAATTGAAAGCAATTAACAAACACAAAATCAAAGATTAATATTAATGGGATTAAAAAATAGTAAAAGCAAATGGACATAAAATTATCATCTATCATTAATTAAGAAATTTGAAAACTGTAGAATATATGTTGACTAAATCATAGTGATAACAATCAAATAAAACTTATATATATTAATTATTATTTTAAAGAGGATTTGATTTTTATATCTCAACATGATTAGCTGAAAACAAAATCAAAGGAGTAAAGATTTTACATGAAAAAAATTATCATATTAATTTATAGTATAGAGCAAAATTACAATTATTATTATTACTATTATTTTAATCATCATGATTGATTCGTATAAATCCCAACTTTCAAGCTATTTTATAGTAAATTAGTTTTAAAAAAAATCTCATATTAAGAAGTTAATCTTATAGTTTTCTCTCTCCATATACTATTTATAGCAAACTCTGTGACTTTGCACAAATGTAAACTAGTGCACTAAAAAATTTAATCTTAACATATTCTATGTCACATGTTCATAAAATCAAGCAAGTAAGCAAAAAAAAAAAACTCATTTTAATTTATTACTTCTGAAACATTCAATACAAACCGTCCTTGGTTACAATAACATTTTCTAATGACACTACAAAAAAAGCTGGCATTATTGACAATGTATTTTTAAGTGTTGAAAAATAGTATTATTATTGACTCTCTTTTTATAAGTGTTGATAAATATATTTGTTAATGTAATTCTTTTTTAACAGTATCTGTGAGCGTTGAAAATACTCTCCCCTCTTTCTTATTTTCAACACTTGTGTCAAGAAAGAGTTGGTGTTGTATGGTTTATCTACTGACCATTGAAAAAAACACTAATCACCATCAAAATTGTTTCAGCTTTTAACATTCTTGGACTTGGGGGCATTCTTAGAGAGAGAATTGCACCTTTCAGCTCTAACAATTTCAGACTTGGGGTAAACATTCTTTCTCAGATTTCTCTCATTTTTTTCCCTAATTTTCTCATTCACATGATCCCTAATGCTTTCATTTTCTCCAGATATCTTCTTCAGATTTTGTCATTCGTTCTCCAATTCATCCAAAAGGTAAGCATTCACCTCTTAGATCTCTTTTTCCTTGCATCTATTTCTGATTCAAACTTTTCAAATCCCTAGATCAGAGTTTGCCACTAGTTTTCGGCGATGTTTCATGATTTCCTTTCAAATCTGTTTTCAAATTCACAACGTTCTGTTTTCAAGCCCAAACAAATTTGAGGCTTCGCAACAGAGATCGACAAAGGACATTGCGATGAAGATCGATGATGACGGTTTTTTTTTAAAACTAGTCTTATAGAAGAATGCACTCTTTTAACTTACAATCATATAGCGGTGTGTGTGTGTGTGTGTGTGTGTGTGTGTGTGTGTGTATGTGTGTCTTTTCTTACTACCATGTGCTATGTAATATTGCAAGATACCTATGATTAATCAATTCTTCTTATTGACGTTTCAGGCTTCATTTATTCTAATCACTGGCAAGCAGATTGTTGTTCAAGCGAAAATATCAGCCTTCCGAGGCAAGTGTCTTTTATTATTGAATATTGGAATATTTGCATTCCATTGGTTATTTTCATTTCCTATTTTTTTTCAATGATTGGGAATAAATTTTTGATACTTTGGTAATTCCATTGGCTGTTACTGTTGTAACTCTTCATCATGTTACTTTATAATGATTATTTTGTTAATGTATATATATGAATATCAACAAGCTAGTTAATATTGTTTCCAGGTGTGTTAAGCTTAGTTATAATCAATGGACAAGGATTGGATGCAAATTAGGAATAGAACTCTTCTATAGTATAGGAGAGGTGTAAAGGAATTCTTAGATTTTTCATTTAGTCATACAAATGAAGACAAGATACATTGATGCAACAATTGCCAAAGAAAACCCCGAGAAGATGTAGAACTTTTGATCTCCTAAGTCATGGAATAGTTAGAAATTACACAATTTGGTATTACCATGGAGAAGACTTACCAGAGTCATCTTATTCTAGTTCATTTGATAATGATGATGATGTGGATAGAGAGGACATGGAAGACATGTTAAGGGATCATTTCGAGGCTTGCGATACAGAAGAACCTAATGAAGATGCAACCAATTTTTATAAACTTTTGGATGATTCTGAGAAAACTTTGTATCCAGGATGTAGTCGATATTCAAAGCTCTCTTTTTTTATGAGACTGCTGCACATAAAATGTCTTGGTGGACGGAGTAATAAGTCATTTTCCATGTTACTTGAGCTATTAAATAATGCATTCCCAGTAGGGGTGCAATTGCCTAAGTCATACTATGAAGCTAGGAGGATAATCCGGGATCTTGGGTTAGATTATGAAAAAATTGATGCTTGTCCTAATGATTGTATGCTATTTTGAAAAGATGATGATAATAAGAAAGATATGGTGCCTCGAGGTGGAAGTTTAAGGAAAAATATGGAAAAAGAAAAAAGATTTCTGAAAAATCCTTCGCTATTTTCCAATTACATCAAGGCTTAAAAGGTTGTATATGTCAAGGAAAACAGCTTTAGATATGACATGGCACCATGACAAAAGAATTGATGATGGGATTTTATGGCATCCAGCTGACTTAAAAGCTTGGAAACTGTTTGATGAATTGCATGAATACTTTGCCATGGATCCTAGAAATGTAAGACTAGGGTTAGCAAGTGATGGGTTTAATCCATTTGGGAATATGAGTACCAAATATAGTGTTTGGCTTGTGGTACTTGTTCCATATAATTTACCACCTTGGAAGTGCATGAAGGATCCTTATTTAATGTTATCATTGCTTATTCTAGGTCCAAAAGGTCCAGGAAATGCAATAGACACATATTTGCAGCTACTAGTTGAAGAATTGAAAGGATTATAGGAATTTGGTGTTGATACCTTTGATGCATATAAGAAGCAAAATTTCATGATGCGTGCAGCTATATTATGGACAATAAATGACTTTTCAGCATATGGAAATTTGTCTAGATGGAATACTAGTGCAGCTCTTTGTTGCCCTTCTTGTAATGTTGAGACTCGATATAAGTTTCTAAAGAATGGAAATAAATTTTACTTTTCAGGGCATCGACGCTTCTTGCCTATCAAACATAGGTGGCGGTATGAAGAAAATCTATTTGATGACACAAAAGAACTTGGATATCCTCCTAAGCAATGGTCCAGTGATGATATTTTCAATCAAGTTTGTGAGTTAGAAGGCCTTGTACTTAGTAATCAAAAAGATAAAAAGAAGAAAAGGAAGAGAAAAGAAACGGGAAGCTCAAATCCTTGGTTGAAAAGAAGCATCTTCTTTGAATTGCCATATTGGAAAACTTTACTATTGCATCATAATCTAGATGCCATGCACATAGAAAAAAATGTATGTGATAATGTTCTTGGGACATTGATGGATATTCCAGGAAAATCAAAAGACAATTTGAATTCTCATTTGGATCTAGAAGAATTATTTTTTGTCATAACAATTTTATCAGATTCAAAAGATATATTGACACCAGCCTTTGCTAACAAGGCCACAAAAATCAAATTTGCCCTTATACTAGACACATGTAGAATATTGTTCAGAGCCAGAGTCTTGCCAGATGTGAGCTTTAGAAGAACTTTCCCTTTTTCCTAAAACTGTTGCAGTTCTAGAATCACCAAGATACACAAGTTCTCCTCCATCTCCCACAGAAGTGTAAAAGGTAAAAGTATTCTTATTAGCACATATGTGCCCGGTACCCCGGAGTTACTACCCAATCATTCACACTAGCCATTAGCAGTACTTGAGAGATAACCGCAGCAATTATATCATCTCCTTGAATCATGGTTTCTGATTTTGCATCGTGGTTTCTCTCTTACGACATTGTGCAGTACAATGTCTTAGTTTTCCATACACATAACAACCTTCACTTCCTTTGATAGTGGGATTAGAAAATCTTGGAACAAAATTCAATTTATTATAGTCAGAATTAAATTTTCCACTATTGTACCTTTTCTTATGGGCTTGAACCATATTTGCTCTTGCAGCCAATGCATTTCTCTTGCCTCCTCAATCTCCTTCTTGTTTGCATCTCCTATAATTATATGCTTGATCAGTTTAGTCGGAGAAAATTGCTTGCTTTTGTGTTTCAAGTGTTGCTTACAGTCCTTCCATGACTCTGGTAATTTTTCAATGAGCAATCCAGCTATGAGCTCATCTTGTAGTTTGATGTTTTCCTCATTCAACTCCTTTAACAATTTGTGATACTCGTTGATTTGGTCTCAAAAATTCTTATCGTCTGTCATCGCCCACTTATAATAGTTACCAATCACGAACTTTTGTTTCCCTGCATTTTTAGCTGTATACTTTAGAATCATGGACTCCCAAATTGCCTTTGCTTCCTCATAAGAGGAATAGACATAAAACAATTTATTAAATAAAGTAGATAAAATAGCATATCTACAAACTTTATTTGAATTAACCAAATGCTCTATTTTCTTTAATTCTGCAGATGTATTAGGCTTGGGATTCTCCAAAGCATCAGGTACTCCATGCATGTCCAAGACATATAAACTTGCTCTTACCATATCTTGAAGTTTTGTCCTTGAAAATTTTCCGTTTTAGAGACGCCAGGTAATGGTCAAGCATAGGTTACAGAAGGCTGTAGTGTGACATTGTTCATAATAGGAATGTCATTCTTAACGTTTTCAGCAATGTGAGCCATAATCCTTAAGATTGTTGAAAAATTTGATCTCTGCTTCTGTAAAATAAAAAAATAAAGAAGAAGGTTGTTAAGTCTGAGGCGTGTTATCCTTAAGGATTATTCTGTCACTGCTTAGAAATCCCCCAGAGTACAGCAGACTCTTTTGGTAAACTAAAAACTCAAGAACTGTAATGGTAATATGCTCTGATTGATAACCCAGTTAAAATAATAACAATATATCCAAAAACTCAAGGCTAGAAGTCTATCTTTTATTGCTCACGAAATCAATTTAGTATATTTTTAGATCAAAAACCTAAATTTTAACATATAGGGACACAATGTATCAATTCTAATGACTCCATAAGTTAATATGATTAAAACATTGCAAATGGTTTTTGCTTTAAATATACAAGGAATAATTGGTTTAATAATTGTGATTAAAAAGTGCAATCAAAGCATGTTGATTTGTTTTGATTTTTAAAAAACAAAAGGATTAAAATGAGATATTAAAGCTATTAAAGCTATTGCATTGGCATTAAAATCATTCCATATATTCATCATATAAATATGGAAACAATAATATTGTTTGATCAAATTTAGTAATATACAATCCTCTTTAAAACTGTAATATTTGAATTAATATCAAGGTCAAGCCAATTAAAACCTTCATATGCTAGTCAAAAAATAATTAGATAAATAAATATAAATAAACCTTTTGAAATATATATATATATATTTTTATTCAAAAAACAAACACATAGCTCACATTACAAGAAGCGTATGAGAAAAAACCAAATTAACTATCATACAATGAAGAGATAAAAAACAATAAATAGAGAATGAAGGATTTTCCTTTTATGGTTCGAGCACAGAAGGAAAAGTCTTTTTTTGGAGTGGTCAAAAGAGAAGATTGCTTTTGTCTAAGAATCATAAAACGTGTAAGTATCACATTTCTTAATGACCGAAGAAGGCCAAGCCCAATTACACTAGTTGGAAACCAAGAATAAACTATATAAACAACCCAATAATTGCAATAAATCAATAGAAAAAGAAAAAAATGAAATATTCTTGGTCTTTTGGTGAACACATTTTATAAATAATTCTCCTCTTACACTAGGTAGTTTTGCATGCAATTTGAGTATAATTCTTATAATTTTGTTAGGAATTTGCAATCAGACCTCCCTCCACTCAATTTTTGAATATGGCTCTAAATTAGTTAGCTTTATGGATATTTGGTTTTTTCACTAATGAGTTCTCTAACTTTTGTAAAAAGATTTGTAGATTTCAAGGGACCATCTTCGATAGTATAATGTGGAGCTAAAAGCTTGGAGGAGTGTTGTGAAGAAGAAGAGCCAAGGGGAAACCTTGGAGTAAAATGTAACACCTCACATACATGTGTCCCTAGGCATGTCTAGTATAGTCTTAAGGTCCTTCGGGTCCACCCATGTTGATTGGGAAGGCCCTGGATGCTTGTAGGACCCTTAGCATATAGAGCAGGTGTTTTTGACACCACTATAGCAGCCCAAGACTGCTACAGTAGTGATAGAGGGCAAAGGCACCGTTCTTGTCAAGTGGGTGACCACTATAGCGGTCAAATGCATGGATTTCATGATTTTGGGTTCACGATCAACCGCTATATCGGTAACTCTTGCACTTGAAACAGTGCAAATTGATGTAGTTTCATTTAATGAGCCCTCTTACCCCATAAATACCTATTCTACTCATGTTCTTCCCCTATTTTTGAAATCCCTAAGCACAAAACACTCTTTACTTTCCTCACTTTCATCCTCCATCAACCTCACCTCCTCTAAGCTTAAAGGTAAGGGATTCATGTTAGTATATGCTCTATTTCTTCCTATTCCTCTATGTTCTTAAGTTGGGTGTTGTAGTTTCTCATTATTGTTAAGTGGAGGTGCTCCACAATATTATTAGAGTTGATTTAGAGTTATTCTAGAGTTATTAAAGATTACCCATGTGTCTATGTTACTCTATGGCAGTTGTTGGTGTCATTCCAAGTTCTTAAGGTTAAGTTGGAGGTACCCACACACTCCCAACTCCAAACAGTGAGTGGGTTTAAACTCATTTTATTTTCGGTCAGTATAGTTATGTTGAAACATTAAAATTGCCAAATATGAATTTAGAAGTGAAAAGTATTTTATAGACATGATCTTATATATTATACCGAGCTTAGAAAAATTATGACATTTGAATATGGCATGAAAATATGTTTTGGAAAGCCATGGGACTATGATTATTATGTTTTATGCTGTGAAAATGTATGATATGCTGCAAAAAATATTTATAGTGAAATACATTTTAGCAAAATGCCAAGTTGTTAAATACATTTTTATAAATTATGACATGATTATATTTTCAAGATTCAAGATTTCAAACTATGTTTTAGAATATTTAGTTAAGATAGATATATTGGAAAAATGTGAACCAGAGTATGATTTAGCTTCACAAATAAACATGTTATTTTGATTTTAGAGCCATCACAATTATGAATCCTTTTGGTTTTAAAGTATGATATTAGAGTTACCAAGTTTATGAAGAGGTGTTAGCTTAAGAGATGACTTAGAATTTCAATTTTCATAATACTCAGAAGTATGGAAATTCAATATGATATATAGCAACTACTAGATACATATTTTGTAGGCCTAAAGTCGGAGATGCCTGTAAGCGGGCGATCCTTTAGGCATGATTTCATGGCCACGCTATGCTAAAGTTAGATTGTTAGAGTTATATGAATTTAGAGCCCTCAAATTGCTACAAATTTTAAGAGTTTTCATATTTAAATGGATTTTATTCAAATTAATTTAGACATGAGATATAGAGAAAAACAAATAGTGAGTTAATATCTATGAGATATCATTAGCCTCGATACTAAGTTATCCGTTAAAGAACAATCTTGCCTCCAGCATATTCAGAGAATGAAACCTAGTTAGTTGTCCAAATTTGAGACCTTGAGATATGCCTACAAAGATCACAGAAATTCAATGATGATTGGATTTATTATTATGTACATATTTATCATGTTCAGAGTATTGTTTCTTGAGGCTCTATCGCACTACCAATTAAAATGATTTCATGATTGATTGTGAATTTAGAAATGTTGTCTATGAACCTGGAATAAAAAGTGTTTTCCTACCTAGCTATATATGTATATAAATATCAATTGATTTATGCTTGCTATATGTATAATGAATTTATATACATCCCTTGGACATCTCATGTGGGTAGTGGGTGAGAATTCACTCACTGAGTTTGATGGCTCACTCTTTTCCCTTCCTTCTTACAGTTGCAAGTCCATTTGTCACACAATCACCGATTTAGTAGTTGCAGCTATCTGGTGGTGAGCTTTATGTTGCAGCAAGGCTTAGTTAGGCTATGTTAGAATTAGAGTGCTCCAGTAGTCCTGTAGGTAGGATTCAAACCATACATTCTATTTTGAGTTCTTATATTTATTTTCAGAACTAATGTATCTCCCTATATGTTTTCAAAATTTAAGCATGAGTTTGAAATATGAATTGTAAATTGGAATTTATGTAATGAGCTAGACAAGCATTTACAATTTAGTTTCGTTCAGTGTTAGGCTGGTTTTCTGGTTTCGACTAAGAACACTAAATGAAATAGTTTATCTTTCCATGAATAGTAGAATTGATTAAAATGTTTTTAAAGCTATGTATTGTAAAATATTTTAATATTATGTTTTGAATATAGAGCTTGATGATGAGTTAGAGTTAATTATGTTTTAAGAATGAAAAATCATTTTAATTTCATATGCTCAGTAAGGCACATTACCCAAAAGGCTTATACGAAAATAAGATTTCTCACGTGCTAGTCATATTCCAAATAGGGTAATTATATTCGCTGCAGCAAGCCTGGGACCAAGACATCATCAGAAAGTAAGACATCCTCGCTACAAAGAGATCTAGTCGCTACAATGAGCCTGTGCAGAAGAGCAAGAGCTAGGATTGATGTCCATTCACTGTAACGAGCTTTGCGGCCTAAGATAAAATTTTAGATGTTGCAATTTTTACCCACTCAAGCCCCTTTTTTAGCAATTTAAGGACGATATAACAGGGGGAGGCTCAAATTTCGAGCCACTGTATGGCATTTTGGGATAAAAACTAGGTTTAGGATTAAGAAGCTCCCTCCTCTTTCTTTTTCTTCTTGCCTTTTGAAAAACATTTGCTTACATTTTTCTTTGTTGAATTTCTTTATTTCCACTTTGAATTCCTTTAGCTTTTATTGTTTTTTTGCTTTTTAATCTCCTTCACATAATAGTAGTTTTCTTGCTAGCTTTAGGGATTCAAGAGCTAGGGTTTATGTTTTGAAACATTTTAGGTTTTTAATGGAATGCTTAGTGTGGTTCTCTTTCCTCTCTTGTTTTCTCCTTCTCTTTTCATGCCTACTAATTTGCTATATATGCTGAGTGAAGTACTTTTATTATGCATGTGGCTCATGATTTTTAAGCATGTATAATTTATCTAGTTGATTAAATGCAATCTAATTGATTGATTAGAAGATATTTAATTGGCTAAGAAGGTAGAGTTGATCCTCGATTTAGGACTATGCTATAGTAATTGGTGCTTAAACTACCTTATACAATTGGGTATTGTGATAGAAATTAACTAAGTGTGTGTGTGTGTGTGTGTGTGTGTTCTTTCCTTTTTTGTTGATTGATTTTTGGGAGAACTACTTCTTGATTGTGTAATTGTATAATTGACAACATAGCTTCCCACTAAGTGTTTGCCTTTTTGCATATGTTGATAATAAACATTCTCTAGTTTGAGAATCTCATGGACTAGCTATCTTATTATTGTTATCTTTACTCATTTGCAATTTAATTTTCACATGCAGCAAACACTTCCTTTAAAGAACTCTAATTAATTAGCACTTTTTCCGTGATGTAGAATTGGAAAATTTTTGTACGAACACAAAAGTAAGAATGATTTCTCAGGCACACCATAAAAAATTTGATAAGACCCATCTTTATTGTAAGTGTGACTAAATAGGATGAGTTAGACTTATGTCTATGCAATAATCTCTCTACAAAACCATGTGAGATTAGGCAAAGGTCTATATTGTTGGAAAATTTTGATTGAAATAACACAAATAAAGTGAAGAAAAAAAAATTTAAACAACAAAATAAATATTCACAATAATAAGAAATAACAAAATAAAACAAATAGCACATAAAGTTTAGTTGCTTGTCAGGTTTATTAGTCGAGGTGTGCTAGGCACTGAGCTTAAGCGTATTTCACCACTACGAGTCAATTACTCGGTGCAAATAATCTTCACAACTAATACTCTCTAGGATATAACAACCATTTCTCACTAATTCTACACTTGAATTAGTGAGGTTATACAAGAACAACTTACAAGAATTACTCAAGGGAACAATACACTAATATATATTTGCACTAACTTTATCGAGTGTTGAAAATAAAAGTGTATGTAAAATACTCTAATATTTGCTGTGAACTATATCTATTTTCTAAACAAAAATACTAGTGTTTGTTAAGACATGTATCTCTCTCTCTCTCTCTCTATATATATATATATATATATATAAAGGAAGATATATCCTTCCGTTGCTTAACATTCACATGACACAAACTTAAAGTTTTGTAAATGTGTCATGCTCCTGTGCTTGTTCGAATGAAAGGGTTGGCAACTGAGTGTCACGAGAAACCCTTTCGATTCCTGGCTGCATAGGCCATGCATGTTGATTATGAAGGGGTAACAATGACGTCTTGGCACGAAGGCCTTGGACAGGTTGGATGTACCTTACTTCTTACGCAAATGGCTTTGAGAAAATTCAATCATGAGGTCTTTGGGCATATTTTAAAATGCAAAAAATAGTTAGAAGCCAGAATTGGTGGTGTTCAACGTGAATTAGAAATTTGGGATACTTCCTCCTTGTAGCAGTTGGAGATTCAGCTTTGCCGTGATTATGATGCTACACTAAACCAAGAGAAGATGTTGTACTACCAAAAATTGAGAGAGTACAACATTCAGTTTGGAGATAGAAATACTAGATTTTTTTCGTGCATAGAATGTGATTCATAGAAAGAGAAATAAGATTCATAGGTTACATGTAGAAAGCATGGTGTACTGATCATGAAATTCTCATGGGTGAAGCTAGAAAGTTTTATACTACCCTCTTTTGGATGGAGAGGAGGCCTGATATTGATCTTTGTCGTCAAGTGCACATACAGACTCTTTCCTCAGTTGACTTTGACACCTTGCAGGGGAGGATAACAATGGATGAGGTGATTAAGACATTGATACAAATGCAACCTCATAAGGCCCCCAGTCCTAACCGTTTTCATGCCTTCTTTTACAGGAAGTATTAGCGTACTATAAGGGAAGATGTTTTTAATTTCGTTCATAATGCTTTCATCATGGGGAACTTTGACCCTTCTTTGGTTAAGACATTATTGGTTTTAATTCCCAAGGTTGATCATCTAATCAATTTCAAGAGTTTTCGACCTATAAGTCTATGTAATGTTATTTATAAAGTGGTGACCAAGGTCATAGTCAATTGTATTCACCCTTTTCTTGCTAAGTTGGTTAGTCTTCTTTATGGGGATTTACTCGTGGTCGGGGGACCAGAGACAATATTATATTGGCTCAGGATGTTCTCCATTGGATGCACTCTTCTAAGAGTAAGTAGGAGCAATTTGCAAAATGCTTATAATAGGATTGAGTGCAGTTTTGTGTAGGTGACTTTGCAAGACTTTGGCTTTCCCCTGCTTCTTATTCGCTTCATTATATTATGTATCTCTTTTTCCCAGCCTATGCTCTTTTGGAATGGTGGCAAATTGGACCCAATCCATCCTTCTAGAGGTCTCCGTTAAGGGAATCCCATGTCTCCCTATCTGTTTGTCTTATGTATGGATAAGCTTTCAGTCATGACCCATGAGAAGGTGGCGAGTGGTGTGTGGACGCCCATTCACCTTTCTAAGGGAGGGCCTGGGACTTCCCATTTGTTGTTTGCAGATAATGTACTTCTTTTTTGTAAAGGTAAAAAGTCTCAAGTTCATTGTGTGATGGGCATGATGGAAGATTTTCACAAGATGTCAAGCCTTCGTATTAATTTTGAAAAATCCCGAGCTTTGACTTCTAAGAGTTTACGTCGTACGAAGCGGGAATCAATTAGTTATTGTTCTATTATTCATTTTACACAGTCCCTTGGGGTGTTATTTGGGTATTTAGCTTGTTCAAGGAAGGGTTACACGTGTTGTCTTTAATCCACTCATGGGGAAACTTGAAACAAAGTTGGCAGCATGGAAAAAGAATCTACCCAATAAGGAATGGTGTATTTATTTGGCCAAGTCAGTGTTAAATTCCCTCCCAGTGTATACAATGTAGACTACTTGGGTTCCTCAACAGTTTTGTAATTCTATTGACAGCTATGTTAAAAATTTTGTTTGAGGATCACATACTCAAGGCCGCGGGTTCCACCCTATTTCTTAGGAAGTCTTAACTAAGCCTAAGGCTTTGGGGGGACTAGGAATTTGGCAAGCTTGCCAATGCAATTTTGCGCTTCTAGGGAAACTTGTTTCAACTTTGACTAATCAACAAAGTGATCGCTTTTGGGCCCAGGTTCTCATAGCGAAATATCTGTCTCATGGGAATATTTTTTATTCTCCTTAACTCAGCATCAAGTCCTATTTATGGCGTAGCATTTTGAAGGCTATTGTTTAGCTCAAGGAAGGCTTATCTTTTTCCTTGGGATTACGAGATGTTTCGATGTGATTTGATAATTGATTCCATGAGAAGAAACTGGCGGACATTATGAATTTTGTGTGTGTTTCTGATTTGGATTACAAATATGTGGCTTATAAGCTAAAGATTCCTGGCAGTTTAGCAAACTCTATACGCAGAGTCCTTTAGACGCTCAATTATTCTTTCAGCAACGATCACTTTCTTTTTGTGGGCCTTGCAATCCTGCCTGGGTTTAGAATGCGTAGGAATCCAGTGTTTATACATTGTGGGGTGGCTATTCTTGGCTACTAAGGCATCATGTTGTGACAAGATGATTTCTTGTGGTGCTGGACTTTGAAGTTAAATGTTCCTGAAAAGTTTCACCTACTTATTTGGCAAATCAAACACGGTGCCTTACCCACTAATAAATTCTGCTTTTAACACCATATTGCCTTCTCACCTATGTGCTCTTGTTGTCATGGCGGAGATGAGGACGTCATTCATTGTGTTCGAGATTGCTGTTATTCCCTTGAGATTTGGTGCTCTTTGGGATTTGGTTTGGATAGCAACTTCTTCCTTGAGGATTTAGATACGTGGCTGGAGCGTTAGATACGAAATTATTTTAATCTTAACTTTGTTGTTACTTTGTGGTGGGTTTGGAGAAGGCACAACCAACTGGTGATGTCTGGGGTAGACTAGTCGAGCAATTATGTTATATCAAATGTTGTTTCTTTAATCAAGAGTATTACTAATTTATCTAGCAGTACAGCCGCAGCGCCAAACAATCTACCTCGGGAAGTTTGGTGGCAGAAACCCAAAAATGGAGTGACAAAGATGAATAGGGATGATTATGGGGGCTGGTGCGGTGGATTTTCTAATTTTTTTGGGAATGTCTCTGTTTTGTTTGCTAAACTTTGGGCAATTAGATATAAATTGCTACTTGCTTAGAACATGAGTTTTCGTAATGTTTGGTGCGAGAGTGATTCTCTTCATGCGGTTACTCTTATCGCGAATGGGCGATAGGATAACCACCATACATGTGTTGTCCTCCTTGCAGACATTACTTCCTTGATGACTCGTGAATAGGCTATGACTGCCAACCACGTTCTGCGTGAAGCAAATCATGGTGTGAATTTAATAGTTAAGAAAGGCAGTGCTGGGTCAATGGACTTAGTTTTCTGGACTGACCCTCCTCATGAGTTGTTGCATGGACTGCATGAGGACTCTATTAGGCGTAGATTCATGCGAGTTTAGTTTTTTCTGCTTTTATTTGTTTGTTTCCATGTTTCCTTTCTCTTATAACAAAAAAAAAAAAAGAGTCTGAAGGAATCAATTGTGAGAATTATTTCAATGAAAGTGTAATAACTTGTAACGTAAATATTCCTTTTCGAAGTTAATGAACGTAAAATAATTGTCAATGTTATTGAATAAATTAACTTTGAAATATAAACATTAATAAAATTACAACAAATATCACTATTTATCAAATATCCCAGTGTCACATTCAAAGATTCAATGCACGGAAATACTGGCGAGATAGCTTCATCACGCATTCACGTGGGAAAAATAATTTATATATGGTATTGGTATAGGTGATTTATACTAATATGATAAAATAGATAAATTTACTTGTATATGGTGTTTTAGAATCCGCCAATGGCGGATTCAATAAAATAATATTTTTTACACTGAATTCGATGTAAATTCAATACATAAATATTATTTTATTGAATCCGTCAAAGGCCGATTCAATAAAATAATATTAAAACAAAGTGTTGAATCCGCCTTTGACGGATTCTATACTGAAACACCATATTGTGTGAATTTTTTTCAAAACACCATATTAATGTAAATACACCACTCAAAAACCATATAGAAAAAAAAGACCCCTTCACGTGTGGGGCTCAACGAAAATAAAATGCGGGTATCTAGAATCGGATGTCCCCGAAGGGACGGACCATTTCAATAAATAATATGGCCAATATTGTTGCTTCGGCCTTTTATGTATTTCTTACGAAATGGATATAATATATGAAATTAAGAAGAATCCAACGAACGGCCCTTTTAATGAATCCTATTCATAGCGGTCTTTATATACTTTTCTCTTTTGCTAATAATAGGTGTACATACTTTTTTTAGTGTGCAAATTAAATCTTCAATTCCCTGTTCATTAGTCGGTCTGTTGGCACAACTGTCAGCTTTTGAATGATGGTCGGTGGATGATAAAACGTTTGATGGAATGCTCCAGAGTATAAGGGAACACTCATATTGTCACCATTGATTTTGATAATAATTTTTATTTATCTTACTTTTTCATCATAATATCATATCTAATGTCCCACTCATTTCACTCCTTTATCAAAATATTATATCTAATGCTAAAAGTATGGGTGTCCTCCTTTAATTCACTTTTGATTATACAAATAATATTATTGTTAATTTAATTTAATGATGCCTCTTCAAACAAATGAAGTAGTACTCGTTTTGAAATAATTGTTTTTTTTTAAAATTTTTCATACTTTAAAATATTTATTCATTTATACTATTTATGTGATATTATTTTTATCATTTATACTCTTAATATAAATATATTAATAAAATAATTAAAATATTTATTAATATGAATAATAATAATTATATAAAAATAATTTTATTAACTTATATAATTTTTTACATTTAGGATGCATTTGTTTGTAAATAATCATTTTTTTGGTCAAAAAATTACTTTTTATATATTTAAATAATTTTTAATAAATAATTAAAAAATTTTAAAAAATTAATTTTTAACTTTTTTGTAAGAACTAAAATTAATAATTTTTGTTTTTAATTTTTTTCATTATATATAAAATTTAACTTTCATAATTATTATTTTTTAAATAAGAAACATACGCACTTTTACTGAGTTGCTTTTTTTCTCCTTAGCTCGTTTTTTGTTTGGTTGTTTACAGTTAAGAGAGACAGTAGCTTTATTTTAGCCAAGGGTTTTCTCTTCTTTTTGTGTGTGTGCGTATGTGATAGGTTGGATCTAAATATATGATTTCATGCAAAATGACAAATTACTCCGGTCTATTATATATAACTAGCATAATGCTAGTAATTTTTTAGTCAGTGCATTAGACCTCAACTATACAATAACACTACTTCTCAGAGTTATATAAATTAATAAATATTACTATTCCAACTAATATCAGCTCAAAGAGTATCTTCTGCATAGACAATTTTTCGTTTTATGGTTTTTTTTTTTTAAATTTATAGAATTACATTAATTACTATAAAATTTGAACCTAAAACTTTATGTATACTATTTAAATTCCTCACTATTAAACTAATTTTAGTGGCTTATTTTAATGTTTGTTTATCCAAATAAATATAAATGAATAAAATCTTATCTGTATGGCAGACACAACTATTAAATTTAAGAACATAATTTGATTGTTTAGTTGTGTCGGTCTGGTTGCTGATGCTCTTTTGATTATTATTATTATTATTTTTTTACTTAACTAATAAGTTTATCACTTTTGCTGATAAGTTTCTTAACTTTAAAGTTTTCGACAGCATAAATTAATTAATAACTAAACCATGCTGGCGAAAACTTCTCGTCTTCTTTCGAATGACAATTTTGTCATTATATATCTAATATCTTTTTCGACTTGGAAGGGGGCACGTGTGGGAGCCTCTGCCATAAAATGGCCATTTGTTAATTCATGCTGGTGGTGCAACAACACTTACTTTTAAACTATGTACCACGTCAACAAAAATAAGATTCCGATACGATATGATACAAACTAATATTTTATAATGGATTTATCAAACCAATATCCTAATATAGTTAAGAAAGAAATTAAAACAGAAAAATTTTGTATAGAAAAAAAAAGAATTTATGTTTTTAATAAATGAGATTTACTAAAAAAATTTAAAGTCTTTTTCTTTAAGTATCTTTAATTATTATATCCTTAGGGTACTAGTTAGTAAAATTTTATATAGTGTTAAAAACTTTAAAATATCATAGAAACTCCTATTTATGTTATTAAGGTGCCCGGTTCCAAAAATACATTATTCCCTCATATTTCTTTTGATTTATTTATGATTTTTTTTTCAACAGGTTCTATATTGTTTTCCCGCAGATAATAAAATAAGCGAAATAGATTTGACTTGCCAATAAGGACGTGTTGCGTACAATACAATATAAACGCATCCTCAAATGCATTATAGGTTTCATTTCCAGAACTTTATTTTCGGTTTTCAATATTTTATAAATAAAATATTAAAAATTAAAAGTTATATTTTATATTTTTTTATTTTTTAATAAAATCTTAAAAATTAAAATCTTATAAACTGGAAATTAAAACTAAACCTAAACCCTAAAATAATCTGATGTCAGGTTAGTCAAAGATCCTTATTAGTGCCCCACACGTATTCAATGGTGTCGCCTTGAGTACAGATAACCACCAGCAAGATGGCTTCACGTGTTAGGATCGGATCCACCAAACAACGCAAGCAACACATTTTTATCGAGCAAAGTGTTTAGGGTCTAGCGTTCACCAACACAAATCTTAGGTATATTTTATTTTAATTTCTAAAATTTAAAATTAATTCTTTAATTCTTGAAATTATATTTCATAAATTACTTAAATTTTTAGTCAAATAATCATCAATCAATCATTATATTTTATCGGCACGACACATTAAATGACACATGACATGCCACATGTTGTTTACAATTTTATGTCAAGTGACATATTACGTATCACTTAACGTGTTACATCAGTAAAATATAACAATTGATTGACAGTTATTAGGGGCTAAAGTGACATGTAAAGTATAATTTTAGAAATTAAAGATTTAATTTAAAAATTTTATGGACTAAAATACACATATAATTTCAGGAATCAAAATAATACCTTACTCTATTTCTGTTTTTCCTGTCTCTTATGGTTTTAAATGGCCCATGAATCATGTTATTTATATGTACTTTTTCATTTGCATAATTTTGATATTTAATTATATTTAATTTCACTTTATTTTTTGCCCATTACTTTTTATCTTGCTTCTTTCCACTAATTTGAATTGACGTGTTCAATGTTTTATGGGTATCAAGATACGGATGTTGAAAAATGATTGTTTTGGACTTAGCCACGTTAGTATTGGGAGACGTGACTATATTCTTAATCAAGTCTAAGATAAGGGTAATTTGATATGATGAGAAAAATATATAGTTTTCTCTTTGGAATAAAGAAAAGTAAAAGATAAAAATTAAGGTTACATTTTTATTTTTTCTTCTTTAACCTAAAAGGAATCCGTAAATTTATAATAGTATTAATCATCCGATAACTTTTTCTCTCTACAATAGTCTATTTATAAAAAAAGTACTAATAACGCATGTTCATGTATCCAACTCTAGAATATGTTTATCTGTTTTTTTCTTTCTTATCAAATAATTAACGCTTAGAGGTTAAGTGCATGCTTGGGAAGCTGCACAAAACAACATTTCTAGCCAAAAAATATGCTTCTAAAAGAGTTATCATGTTCGGTAAAACTTTGGAAATGGGTTGTAATTAAAAAGCTCAAAATTTTAAGTTGAAAAACTTATAATCAGAAGCTATTTTTTGAAATTTTTTATTAAAAATAGAAGCTAATTATTTTAATTTAGAATTACATTTTTTTTATCAAATTCACCCTAAGTATTAAATATCATATAAAATAAACAAATCATTCGGTACTTTTTTTTGGTTGTTTACTATAAATAAATTAAAGGCAACATTGTTCACGCAATTCAAATAAAACAGATTATTTCAAAACTAACTTATAGTTAAAAATATAAAAATATAGATTAGTTTTCACATAATAGATTATATAAAATAATATTTTATATGAATAAGCGATTTTTGAACTAATTTTAATCTTCAAACAGTTTGATTGTTATTGTCTTTTAGATTTAATAGAGTGTTTGGAAAGGTTGAGAAACTAAGGGCCTATTTGATTTACTGTTTTCAGTTTTTATGAAGGAAAAACAGAAAAAATTGAAAACTAAAACAGACCCTAATTTCTTCACGAATTGAATTCAAATTCTTTAAAGTTATCTAAAAGCAAACACACCGAAACCACTCCAATTTATATTAGGATTTGCATCTAAAAATTGATAGACCTAAAATATCCTTATATGCCTATTTCTTTCTCATTCTCCCCCAAAACTCATTCATTAATGGAGCACAAATTATAAAAAAAAAAAAAGAATTCAATTCATTTTCCTAAACATTTCAAAACAAGTTATTGAATTAAGGTCTCTTATTCATTATTTTATTTCAAATATAATAATTTAACGTAGAATGGAATTCAATTTTATCATTTTTGTAAATTCCAATCGGGCTTAATCTTATGAATAAAAATAATAATACTAATAAGAATATAATTAGTCATTCTAACAACATTAATCAAGGAAAATGAATTCTGATTGGAGTGACAATGAAAGAGTTCTTACTATTAAATTAATTGATGAGTCTCACACACCATATATTTTATGGGTCAAAAAGTGAAAATCGCCTGCATTAGATGAATTCTTAGTTTAGAGAATCCTAATGCGTTGTCAAGAATACCAAACTCCAAATGCCGGTTAGTTTAGTGAAAAAAGAAATAAGATAAACATAACCCAATAATAGTGAACTTGGATTGCGCCAATTTGCCATTACTTCAGGGTCCTGTGCCTATTTACGCTCCCCGCCCCACCACAACTTTAGATGGTGTTTGCTGTTCCATGAAACATCCACCGAGAAAGAGGGAGGGGTGTGTGTGTGTGAAACTAGGTGCTGCCCTATTTGTAGGTGTTGAGATCAGTTATTCATGTACCTTATGCACATCATAGTTATCCCTCAACCCAAGTTGTTTGACTTTCCAAAGTGATCAGCAACTGAAACTTTGGACACTGCAGAATCCTACTCTTGATTGCTGTAAGAACGGCAAGCTCTTATCATGTTTCCCTTCTTTTTGTTTCTTTCATCTCAGTTACTTTATTGCAATTCAAGGCATGGCATCCTATTAAAGAATGAATCTAGCCAAAAATAATAATAATAATAATAATAAAATAAAGCAACTGTATTCTTTTTCATTTGCATAATTTATTTGCATGTGGGAGCATCCTGGATTTGATTGACTGGAGTAACCAGTCTGTGTTGAGACACCTTTTGCAATGATTCCTTTTGTTGGAAAACTATAATTTTTATATTTTTTATTTTTATGTGATCCTAAAAGCTCAAGTTTTGATTGGATCTAGAAACTAGTTTCTGACATCAACGTAGTTTCTTGTACTATTATGCAGCATTTAGCTCGGGAATGTTGTTGTTTCTTTCTTTTCATATACTTATCGATATGCTGCATGAAACGGCTTGCTTCTTGGCTTATTGCAATGTTTTCTCGTGTTAGTAGAAGTTACCGCCTCTCCATCTCAGAATCCCCAAAACCACGGCTGAGTTGTACACTTGTAGTGTTGAAAAAAAAAAATGTCATTCACATGATTTGCCAACTGTTTTTCTGTAATAGAGAGTTTGAAATGATTGAAAAATGGGAATGATTTGATTGTAAATCAAATATTATGTTTGGATCTTAAACAAAAAACAAGAAATTATTTCATTTGCAAATCATGGGATCTGCTTCCTTTGCTTTTGAAATCCTATCATATCAGATTTGACATGATTTGAGTGGAATTGATTTGATTTTAAAATTTAAAGACAAATCATTACAAACGTAAGCTTTAATTTATAAATCAAATCAATTCATTTCCTAATTTTGATGATTCCAACACTACTAAATAAACAAGAGACAGTACTGTCCACGTTTTGAATTCTGAATGTGCCATGGGACTCACTGTGATCACATGCTTAGTGTGAGGTTGGAGTTGCAGGTTCTGATCAATACATCTGGTGGCACCGATTAACAGGTGAAGTTGCTGAGAAGATGGATAAAGAAGATGGTGCTCATAGGAATGGTGATGGTGTACATGACATAGAAAATGAAGGTTTGCTTGATGGGAAGGAGGAAATCCAGAGGCACTGGTCAGAGCTGTCTGAAAGGAACATGACATATGCAGAGCCACTTCTTAGGAAGAGGACCAACACCACCTCCCAGATTGCCATAGTTGGTGCCAACCTCTGCCCTATTGAAAGCCTTGACTATGAGTAAGCAACCTAGCTACACTTCTTTTAGGATAACAGATAATTTTATCTTTCTGGAAGGAATATTTTCAAGGGATAAAAAAATGAAAAAATAAAAAACACAAAAGATGGGGTTTTAAGATTGTATGTTTCTCATATTATCTGATCATATAGTTGGTTCCATTTTGAGGTTAAAGTGCATCAGGCTTGTTTGTGTTTCATGTCCAACCTTCAACATCATGTTTTTTTTTTTTTGGGGTACGATCATGGTTCCTTTTAGTAACTTATTGCAATTATATATTGGTGTCTTTGCATCATGTGCTTCCATCATATAATTATGTATCAGCTAGCCAAGAAAAAAGAAAAAGCAACAACTGTGGTATTGTTTTAATTTGAATTGACATATCCATTACTGGTGGAAAGAGTGATGATGTGAGAATACCTATTCTTTAATTTCAGGATTTTTGAGAATGAAATTTTTAATCAGGACTGGAGGTCCAGGAAGAAGGTTCAGATATTCCAGTATGTGATACTTAAGTGGGGATTTGCTCTTCTCATTGGATTAGGTACGGGACTGGTTGGCCTCTTCAATAACATCTCAGTTGAGAACATAGCAGGTTTCAAGCTTCTTTTGACAACCAGTCTCATGTCTGAGCACAGGTGAGCTTGCTCCTGGTTCCAACCACACACATGTGCTTAATACCTAAATATTTGGCCTGCAATTTTTTTTATAGCAGATGCTAATTGTGCTGCTCATCACTTCATTTTACATTAAAGACGTGTATGGTCTGCTGATAATATGACTATTGAATTACTTCATCGCTTGATTGGCTATCTGTTGTCCAATTCTCTACACCATGACCAGAGAATGAAAACATGTGATATTTTATGGTTTTCTTTTCTTACCCCTTCCCAAAGGATACATGTCACATCCCATTCAATACTTCTGATATGCTTCTGTCACTTCTTGTTAAAACAACATAGTTAGAAATCTAGAAAATGATGTATTCCAAATGAATTTGCCAACACAAATGGATCTATAATATAATAAGCCTTTTAAAATAAACAATAAATGCATTGCATCTACTCTTTTTCCATTGAACTTTCCCCTTAAGTTAGTCTTTCTTTGTATGGGACATGGAATTGGCATATTTAAGAGGCAGCTACACTATATTTATAATTATACCATTTAGTCTATAGTGTTTTCTATATGAGTTTTACCAATTTAGAGAAGACACATCATTGTAGAAAATGTTTTGGATGTTGAATCACAAAAGAATTATCTGTAATTCTTTACTGTTGCCATTTCAGTTTATTTGTTCTTACAGACTAGTGGTTTCTGTACAGATATGTTGAGGCTTTTGTTGCATATGCTGGCATCAATGTAGTTTTAGCAGCAGCTGCTGCTGCACTTTGTGCTTTCATTGCTCCAGCAGCAGCAGGCTCTGGCATTCCAGAGGTAAAAGCATATCTCAATGGCATTGATGCTCACTCTATACTGGCTCCAAGCACTCTTTTCGTAAAGGTAAAAAACACTACAATTGTAGAAGCAAGTCTACCTCTTCTCTTCTTTAGAACTCCTGCATGAACACATAGATAAAAGATGAATAACTCCTTGAACAATCAAAATAAGCCAAAATATCAGCGTTCTGCTTCAGATGAATAAATTTCAGTGAAGAGTGAACCATTATCAGCAAGCCTTTTATTACCAAGGAAGAGTTAAAATAATTCCATAAGTATTCCACATATGCTATTGTTATCCTTATATTATTATTTGTTGTGATGTCTTTGGCATATCTTATACTGCTTTTTCTACTTTTTCATCTTTTTATTTCTGTAAAGTAATTGTGAATATATGGTCCTCGCTATAACAAAATGTTAAGATTTAAAACCTATTCCTGGGTCTACACTCTGCACTTAAACTTCTGGTTTAATTTTTTTTGCTTGACTTGGTATCAAGCTTCTGTGAGTGCGTGCTCAAAAGTTCAGGCTTCAACCCATTCTAATATTAGAAATAGACCAAACTATGACAAATTCCCAATCAAATTTAAAGGAAAGTTATTCCTTGTACAGCTAATATAGATACTCTTTCTATGACAAATTCCCAATCAAATTTAAAGGAAAGTTATTCCTTGGACAGCTAATATAGATACTCTTCTTGAGCTTGGTAATTGATGCAGAGTGGATATGAAATTCCACATATTTAGATATGTTGAGAATTTTGTTAGGATTTAATTTAGAGAATACAACGACGACAACAAAAGCCTTCTCCTATAAGGTGGCTTTGGCTATGTTATTTCTTAGTCTTTCTTAATGGTTTCTCGTAGAGTTAGTCTTGGTCTTCCTCTACATAAGCTATCCTCTACCTTATCAACTCTTTACTAGGTTTCTCCTCACTTGGCCAAACTATTCTTAGTGAGATGTTGTTATATTTTTCTCAATAGGTGCTACTCTAACTTAATCTCTTAATTCATTTGTTCTCATCTTCATAACACTTAGCTTATGTTGATTTATTCCTAATACATTCAGAGAATTCTTTTTAATTTGGCCAGAACATTAGGCAGTCATTTACATCTTTTCCTTTAAATCTTGGGGAATATTAAGCTTCTGCATGAAACCTATGGTTTTAAATGTAACAGATTTTTGGTTCCATCTTTGGGGTTTCTGCTGGATTTGTGGTAGGCAAAGAAGGACCTATGGTACATACAGGTGCATGCATAGCTTCTTTATTGGGGCAGGGTGGATCTCGCAAGTATGGCTTGACTTGGACTTGGCTTAGATATTTCAAAAACGACCGAGACCGGCGAGACATGATAACTTGTGGTGCAGCTGCTGGTGTTGCTGCCGCTTTTCGTGCTCCAGTAGGCGGTGTCCTCTTTGCCCTTGAAGAGGCAGCTTCATGGTATCTATTTATGCTATCCTTAGATTGTAAATTTGAAAAAGTAAAAGAAGAAGTTAAATTATGAATGCTTAAAGTGTGGAACCATTACTTTATCACTTGATGTACGTAGACTTATTACCATGGAGAGCTTGATGGTTGGCAAAAGAAGACAAATGAACTAGAATGTTCTTTGCCAGGCCTACAAAGCAGCCAGTGTCATAAAAGTATATTATTATTAGGAAATTGTATATTTCTATTTCTTTCCTGTGATCAAATGGTATAAGTTGATGACTGCATAATATGTTATCTGTAAATTGTAGCCATTCTGGAAAAATGCTTACTTTTTTCCCCCTTTTCTGGGGCATTCCT